>JAXIVJ010008849.1:0-53659 GCA_036785665.1 Chirona hameri | reverse complement strand
GAGATGGTCACATGACGTCCATATGAGTAACTCCCGAGAAGGATGTGCTCGGGAGATGGTCATACCCGGAAGTCGGGCCCGGGTTTTGCTCTATGCCTCCGATCACAAGCAGGGTGAGGATGAGAGCTAAACCTAAAGCATTAACATCATGTTGCAGGCAACTCACCACTTTTAGTTTGTTGCTTACACGAATGCAGAACATTCCTATATTAATGCGATAGGCTTTCGGATTTTTTTTCTCGGATCAGATTAAACTTGATTTTACTGGTCCGGTCAGAGTTGTCTTCTCTTGAAAATGTGAGATCACCGTAAACAACAACGTCATGTTTTCAACAAATACATTTTCGGAGTTCTGTGCCAAATGCTGACGAATTCTTACCAGCTTATTGGAATATGTGACTTACAAAATCTTCAATTTCTTCAACACCGCCTTGTTTCACAAGCCAGTCTGGCGGCCACTCATCTAAAAAGAAATGCTCTATTCGACGAATATAGTTTTAAGTACAAGCAGCGTTGAATACCGCAATGTAACGTGACAAACACGAAGCGCCGCGCAGGTCAACTATCCTGAACTACTGACCAACCATTCTATCAACCTATTTGCCCCCTGCCGAATATTCCCGATAACTTAAAAACCGTTCAAGATATCAACCTGAGACTTTCAGTAAAAGACGTTGAGACTTTCGTCGGCTCAGAAATATTCAAGCTATTTTGTCGATTACAAAAAAGAAGATATTCACCTTTATGTGACGTCACTTTCCTATTGTATCTACCTTTTTTCCCGTCCTTTTTGCAGAAGATGCTGTGGAAACCGTCACTCTTGTTGAGGTTGGCGGCGCCATCTGCATCGAGGTGACCTGGGCCTCGTTTCATAAGCGCCGTGATCGAGTGCGGGCAAGATGTTTAAAAATACATGATTAATTAAAAATCAATTTATCAATAATATTGATAAATTAGTATTACAAATTCATTAATATTTTACCAAATATTTTTATATCTGAAAATTCCAATTATTATTTGCATCATCTTGAAAATAAGTTGCATGGGTTTTGTCAGCGCCCGGCCCGACCTACTCCATCGTAGTTACGACGTCGTTACTAACGACGGCGTTTCGTGAAACGGGGGTTGGTAAGGATCGTAGGTCCACATGGAGTAGATAACGATCTACGAACCAAAACTACGACGGAGTTGGTGCGTTTTATGAAACGAGGCCCAGGCGCCAATCCACCTACATCAGCGCCGCATTATGCCACATCTGTGCGATTTGTCAATCAAGCTGAAATCAATAAAGCCGTTTTCCCGTTGGCGATGCATTATGGTCACCATGCGATGGGCCGTTCGGTTGTGTGTGATCAGAGGCATATTTCACAGAGCAAAAAAAGTTGTAATTACAAAGAATTTCTTTGTCATTACAAATAATTTGTACACATGTTTGTAGTTTAAATTTCACAAAACCCTAGGGCAGTAAATCTCAATTTACTATTTACAAACTACTTTACCAAACTATTGTTTGTAAAAATGTTTGCAATTGCACATGTTCTATTTCTCAAAGGTTGACGGAGGTGAGGAAATGTTTGCAATTACAAACTTGTGATTACAGTGGGTCAGGGGTTCTGAATTTCAGAAACTGCATTGACAGTTGACATTGTTTGACTGTTCAGGTTATTTTCTTGGTGAGGTTGTTACGTTGCCGAGGTTGTTAGGGTAATGGTTTAGTTATGCATAGGTATAGCTGCCCCCAAAAAGTTATTTCCCGAGAGATTCGAACAGGGATCTCCAGCTTTGAAGTCCCAGTGCACCTTACCGATTGCGCTGTGAGGGGCGCCTCCGCGCGTAGAAACCGCATGGCGATAGAATTGTAGCGGTCAACGATGTCTTGTGCAATGTGCAGTGAACCTTCCCCCTTTACGACGTAGGAAATCGGCTAGGTTAGGTGAAAAAATGGTCGAAAAATGCAACGATATTTCTTTTAAGAGTAGTTGATTGCTTGCCCTCTGACTTTGATTGGTTGCCTAGCAACCGGGTTGTTGACATCGCTCTAATTGGCCCCGTAGATATTTTCCGATTTAAAGCATTTAATAGTTTGTTAGGTATCAAGAGTAGTTGTAATAGTGAATCTCAAGCTTCTAAATTGTTATTTATAAGTATTTTAGGTGGTTAAAGGCTCCCGCTCTCGGTAAACAGCTACATTGTTTTTGCGGCAAAACTTGCGCAGGTCGTTGACCGTATCCATAATGAATATCGTGATATCTTGAATTTAAACCTTCAAATATTGAATATATTTGGCGAATTTTGGAAATAATAAATGTCGAGAAGACTTGACATTCCAAGTAAGACGTCAGCTGAGGCTGCTCAAAGATGTTCCCCAAGGCATTCTATGTCAATGTCTCCACCACCAACCCTGAGGATGCAGAAAAATGAGACAGGGAAAGGTAGCGGGGAAAAGAAGCGGGAAAGGAACCAAGCAAGGTATGTGTTGGGTCTAACACCGATGGCCAGGTATGTCGAAAGCCAGTTGCGGAGGGTGCCATGGGATCCATTAGGTGTGCGATTTGTCTCCAGTGGTTCCATCTGCAGTGTGAAGGTCTGAATATCAAGGCTGCTGGGGCCATCAGGGACCTTGACCTCATCTGGATGTGTCAAGGATGCAAAAAGAGTGTCCCAGAGTTTCGCAGCTTGGTGAATGGGGGCAACCCAGTAAACTCGGTGGCACCTAAAAATGGGATCGAGAAGATTGGACGCCAAATTCAGGAGCTGGAGGAGACCATCAAGGTGGATATTAAGGCCTTGATGATTGAGAACAACAACAGGTACCAAAAGCTGGAAGCGAATCTAGGCAAAGCACTAGGTAGAGTAGAGAAAGCTGTGCTGGAGAATACAGATAAGCTAGCCTCGGTCAAGGATGGCATTGTATCCAGTGAGAGAATGCGTGCTTCCTATGCAGATGTGGTAAAGAAAGCGGTGGGAGAAAAGATGGAACAGATGACGAGTCAAAAAACAACCCCAGCTCTGGAGCCAGGCATGGTACAGGAGTGCTTTGACAGGGAAAACCGTAAGTGCAACCTGATCATAAGCAACCTGCCTGAAGTACAAGGAGCAGGTGTTGGGAATCGCATGGCTGCTGAGAAACAGGCTGTCTATGATCTGTTTCATGAACTGCATTTGGAGGTAGATGTTGGCAAAGTAGTTCGTCTGGGAGCAAAAGCAGGCGATGGCAGACCCAGACTGCTGCTTGTTTCCACTCTATCTGAAGATGTAAAGTGGGATGTGGTGAGGGCAGCTAAGGATCTGCGAGAGCTAGAAGATTACAAAAATGTGTACATAAATCCGGACATGACCAGGATGGAAAGACAGGCACAGGGGAAGCTCAGAGCTGAGGTCCGTGACAGGAGAGATAAGGGGGAGGATGTATACATCTCAAAGGGCAAAATCATGGTGAGAAGGAGCCAACGCCCAAGCGGGAACAGGCTGGCAGTAAACCAACCACAGACAACAGGTTGTGATGTGCAAGTGCAGGGGAGACAGGCTGGAGCACTTGCAGGGCTAATGGAAGGTGCTGACTCTGAGATTGGTGCTCATGAAGAAGGTGCTGTAGGTGGTGCTGAACAAACGGTAGCTCCAGTGCAAACTGGCGCGGCAGAAGCACAAGGAGACAGAGATGTAGCATCAGGACAAGCTCAAGAATGACTGATAGATGGGCAGCAAAATAGAGAACAGGTAACTGGGGAAGACCTACAGGCGAGACAAAACATCAAGCTGTTGTATACGAATGCTGATGGTCTTCTGAACAAAAGAGATGCCTTGACATTATGTGCCAACATTGAGAAACCTAATATTGTACTCGTCGCTGAGGTAATTCCTAAAGCACAGAAACTGCCTATCACAACAAAGGGCCTGGAAATACCAGGGTACAGAAATGCTATAACTAATTTTAATCCAGAAGATCCAGATCTCGGTACATCAGGAAAGAGAGGGCTGGCAATATATGTTCAAAATTGCTTCAGCATCTCTCCTATACAGTTGGAGAGTATTTTTGATGAGCATCTTGTGGTTGAAATTAAGTTGTCTGGTACAGATTCACTCTTGTTGGTCCTGGTATACCGCAACAGGCAGGGAACTACAGACAGATACTCTACTGAACGACTTTGCAGATTGTTTCACGAAGTTTCCAACAGAAGGGCAGCTCATTTGGTGATTGTGGGTGATTTTAATATGAAAGAGATCGACTGGAACAACAATGTATGTACCGAAGGCCCAAACCATTTTTCACAGCACTTTTTGTCATGCACGCAAGCATGCTTTCTTTACCAACACGTAATTAACCCCACCCGATTCAGACACGGTGAGTCTCCAAGTGTCCTTGATCTGATCTTTTCTAGTGAGGAAGCTATGGTACAAGATGTCACACACCTTGCTCATCTGGGTCGCAGTGACCATTCATGTCTTGCATTTCAAATACTTGTATCAACTGATGCTCCCAGTGCCAGCAAGGACCATTTCAATATCAATAAAGGTGATTATGCAAAGCTGAGAGGATTACTAGAGCAAGTTGATTGGGACTTCCTAGTGGACACTGGAAATGTTGAAACTTGTTGGAACAACATTTTGTCAGAACTGAACAAAGCTATCAAGGATTGCATTCCGCGCAAAGCAAAGACGTCACAACGTAATCTGTTTATGGATGTGGAAACAGTCCGTATGAGAAGAAGGAAAAATAAACTTTACGCAAAATATTTAAGAACCAGGGATGATGCTGCATATGCCAGATTTGCAGTCCTTCGAAATAGCCTCAAGAAAAGGACTAGACAAATACGTAAGGAGTATGAAGCAAAATTAGCCAGAGACTTCAAAACAAATCCCAAAGACCTGTGGCGGTACATAAATACAAGGTTGAAGACCAAGTCGACCATTGAAGATTTGAAGTGCGATGATGGATCAACAGCTCGTACAAATACTGAAAAGGCAGAAGAGCTGAGGAGATTTTTCAGCACAATATTTACCAAGGAGAACCTTCTGATGATTCCGGCTATGGCAGATCATTCCTTGGGGTGCCAGGTCGATGATGTTGAATTCAGAATGGCTGATATACTGAAGAAATTTGAAGATCTGATCGCAACAAAGTCCCCTGGCCCAGATGGCGTTCATCCCCGTATCTTAGTTGAATGTGCTGAACAACTATGTGGCCCGTTGTCCTTCCTTTGTACTCTATCTATGGAAAAGGGTGTTCTTCCAAGTGACTGGAAGATGGGGAACATTTAGGCTATTTTTAAGAAGGGAAACCGACATGCTGCATCCAACTATGGGCCTGTAAGTCTTACATGCATTGTTTGCAAACTAATGGAAGCTGTGGTCCGGGACAAACTTATGCATCATCTGATCAGTAACAATTTGTTCAGTGATCACCAGCATGGTTTTATGCCTGGAAGGTCTTGTGTCACCCAGCTATTGGCAGTTATGGACAACTGGACGCAAATTCTGGACACTGGCAAGCCTTTGGATGTTGTATACCTGGATTTTTCCAAGGCCTTTGATTCGGTTCCCCATAAGCGTCTCCTTAAGAAATTGGCAGCATATGGAATCCAGGGAAGACTTCTGAAATGGATTGAGGAATTTTTAGCTGACAGATGGCAGAGAGTTGTAGTAAGCGGAGAAAAATCACAATGGAGTCGAGTTACTAGTGGAGTTCCACAAGGTAGTGTACTTGACCCCTTGCTCTTCCTGGTATATATCAATGACTTACCAGAAATGGTTAAATCATTAATGAAAATATTTGCAGACACCAAAGTGTATCGCACAGTACCAACCATGCAGGAAATATATGAGCTTCAAGCAGACATCAATAGTCTAACTGTATGGTCCCAATTGTGGCAGCTGCCCTTCAACACCCCAAAATGCAAGATCATGCACCGTGTATACGCTAATATGACACATGAATATTCTATGAACGGTGATACCCTCGAAGCGATACCACATGAAAAGGATCTGGGAGTAGTTATTGATAGTCAGCTGCAGTTGCATGTACACACAGCCCAAGCTGTAGCCAAAGCATTCAAAGTGCTGGGAATGATGAAACGGTCGCTTGAAAACTTTAACCGGCAGACAATACCACTTCTCTTTCGATCTATTATCAGGCCAATCTTAGAATATGGTAACTGTGTCTGGGGACTAATGTACTGTGGAGACCAGGACTCAGTGGAACGAGTTTTGAGGCGAGCAACAAAGCTTGACAGATCTCTACGTGATCTCCCGTATGAACAGAGACTAGAACACCTCAACATGCCATCCATGTTCTACAGAAGGCAACGAGGCGATATGATAATGGTATTTCAGATTGTCACAGGAAGAATTCAGATTCTACATGAGCAGCTGTTTGAGCTTGCTGAAAACCATGGCACACGCGGACATCACCTGAAGTTAAGAAAGCCCCCAGTGAACAGGCTGTTGAGGCAAAACTTCTTCAAGATCCGCGTAATTAACAACGGGAACAACCTCCCTGAGCAGGTTATTGGCGCTCCTTCAGTAAATGCTTTTAAGAATAGGCTCGATGAGCATTGGAAATTGCGCAAGTACTGGACAAGACACCAGTAAGACTTTAGTGAGATTTGAGCTGTAGAGAGCGGGAGTCTAAAGGCCCCAGCTGCGGGGCCTTCTATCCTGTACCTATTGAGTATTGAGTATTGAGTAGAGTATAGTTCTGTTGTTATGCTCCGCCACCCGGTGAATGGTCAAATTCTGTTTACTCTAACTGCTTACCAAGATGTATGTTTACGATCAGAGTTTGCATTCCGATGAAATGTTAATTAAAAACTATTCTCCCTATAACTAATGTTATATTGAATAAAAAAATTAACCACAATGTAAATATTTGTTAAATTTATTTGTTAACAATCAAATTATTTGTCATTAGCATCAAGTTTAATGCAAACATTCTTGATTTCAAGCTTTCTGCTGTACTAACATTTGTGTTTACAATTTTCTTTACAATCGGTAATTCAGAGGTGGTGAATGTTAGTGAAATGTCTTTTTGTGAGGTTTGCAATATTTTCTTGCGTTTGTAATCGCAAACATGTGTAATTACTAACTTCTTTGTGAAATTGGCTTCTGATCAGGCAGCTAGACTCCGTAGCATTTGGAAGGTGGGGCGTTCCAGGACAGATCGACCAGTGCCTTACACCCTCATATTTGAAGAAAAACATCTAAGATTAGGTCTATAGGGTAATCTTAGGCCCCCGTTCACCCTAAATCAGGCAATTTTCCGAGATTTAACATTGTAAATAAACCAATATTTTTATCTTAAAATGTCTAAAGCTGTGTCGGCGGTGGTCCCAGGTCTCTGGCAATAGTGCAGAATGCTAGAACATTGCATAATCTAACAGGATCAAGAGAACATATTTGTTACTCCCAGTTTTTCTGCTAGATTTCGAAATGTGCAGTTTTATATCGAAAACCCAATGGCAGCAGGCCCGGACGGGCGCTCCGCCGCCCGGCGCTAGTTCCGCGTATGGCACATCATGATATCAAGTAATCTAAGGGCGGAAAGTATTGGGGGGTGGGCGGGTGAGAGCACGTCATTTGGGGAGGGGAGCGAGAGCACCATTAAGGGGGGGGGGAGACGAACTCAATATTCGGGGGGGGGGGCAACTCCCCCCCCCCCAAAGTATATAAATCGACACTTATGCTTGTAACGTAAACAACAGTTGTGAAGCGGCAGAACTAAGCGAGTTTCTGTCTGATTTTTTGTAAGTTTTAAGTGGTAGGCGCGTAGTTGTAAGTGCGCGTAGTAAGGCGCCGTAGTTGGCGATGAATGAGCGAGCGCGAAGGAAATGTATGGCAAATTTCAACTTCATCGGGCACGTAGTTTCTGAGATACAAAAGTGTGCGCACGTGCACATGTGCTCGTTCACCCCACCCCTGACTTGTGGGAAGGCGGCGGCTGAGGGGACCCTAACCACACACCAAATTCGAACACAAGCGGCCCAGCCGTTACATAATCTTTGCGATTAAACACTTCTCAACACCCCTCACGCGGCACGCGCCACGCGCAGTGGTAGTCACCCATGTGAGTCGGCACTGGTCACAAACAGGGTAGGTTGGATGGGGCTACTCAGCAAAAGTCCGCTTGTCAATCGGATTTACGGTTGCAGAGATATAAGCTTCTTAAAAGCGTGGCCACGGGCAGGGCCGGGACGGGCCGGGCCGCTCATATTCAGATGCTTCCTATATACCAGTAAGGCGCCGTATAGTTGGCGATGAACGAGCGAGCGCGAAGGAAATGTATGGGGAATTTAAACTCGATCGGGCAAGAAGTTTCGGAGATACAAAAAAGGGTGCGCACGTGCAGAGGCACCCGCCTTTGACTTGTGGGAAAGTGGAGGCTGAGAGGTCCCTAACCACACACCAAATTTTGAACACAATCGGCTCAGCCGTTCCAGAGATATATAATAGGGGTGTGCACGTGCGCACGTGCAAAGCCACCCCACCCCTGACTTGTGGAAAGGCGGCGGCTGAGAAGTCCCTAACCACACACCAAATTTGAACACAATCGGCTCAGCCGTTCCTGAGATACAGAATAGGGGTATGCACATGCGCGCGTGCAGAGGCACCACCCCTGACTTGTGGGAAACTGGCGGATGAGAGGTCCCTAACCACACACCAAATTTGAACACAATCGGCTCAGTCGTTCCTGAGATATAGAATAGGGGTGTGCACTTGCGCACGTGCAGTCACCCCACCCCTGAGTTGTGTGAAAGTGGCGGCTGAGGGGTCCCTAACCACACACGAAATTTGCACATAATCTGCCCAGCCGTTGCGGAGTTATTGCGATAAAATATTTTTGCAACACCCCTCACGCGGCACGCGACACGCGCAGTGGTAATCACCCACATGAGTCGGCACTGGTCTCAAACAGGGTAGGTTAGATGGGGCTCCTCAGCAAAGAAGTCCGCTTGTCAATCGGACGTGCGGTTGCAGATATATGAGCTTCTCAAAAGCGTCGCCAAGGGCCGGGCCGGGCCGCTCATAATCAAATTTTTCCCATACACCACGGAAAGACGAGCGAGCAAACCTATCGCTGAAATACTGGCATCGTAAAAAATAGTCAGAGCTACTGTGTGTTCGATTGTGCGTTTATATTTCAAGAAAGACGAGGGAAGACTTCACTTGTAATTTGAAACAGTGGAGCTATTGAGAAGATTAACGCAAATGCTGGAACCATTTTTTAGTATCTGTGTGTAGCTAATTTTGTTGGTGTTAAGGTTATTTATTCTTGTGTTTCTGGGTCCTCCGTGTAATGGTGGATGGTTTGTGGGTGTAACAATAAATACAGTTATGGTGAAAAGTGAAAACCTCTCGTGACTTCGGTTTTGGAATTGGTTGAGTTTCGGCCCGACCGAGATACACCTGGGGCGTTTCCAGGACAGATCGACCAGTCGGAGGGTCGATTGTACACCCTCATCTCTCAGAAAACTCTAAGATTGGGCCTATGGGGTTATCGTAGGCCTTGAAGACGGCTGTGCAAATACTTTTCCTCGCCGAGCAACGGTCACCGAGTTATAGCCTCCGGCAATTTGGAGAGGTCACGCTGCGGACTTTTCTTTGATGGACCATAACTTGTAGTGGGACGACAGGAAACCTTAAAAGCGATATATCACTGAACTCGCAATGATGCAAGGAAACTTTTGGCTGTCTCACAATTTTCTCTTTTGGATTTTGTATTTTGTGACCTTGTGACCTTTTCTTACGTGACCTATCTTAACCTTTTCCCAGTCGAAACCTGTATTTTCGACTCAAAGTCAGATTGGCTTTGATTAATTACCTTTCGATCGAAAAAAAAGTGGATATAGCCTACTAAATGCCCCCTTTCAGCCTCGCAAAAAAACGTATAGGTGGCGCTGCGAACGTTACCCATGCATATCTCCGGACTGGGTAAAGATATTGAGGTACGGTTAACGCCAGTGGATTGCATAGGTGATTCTGAACAAGAAATATTTGTATGATTTTGTTATCCGAGGTCAAGGTCAAGGTCAAGGTCATAATTTAGGTCAAACTTGTAAATAATTTCCGTTTGCTGTACGTACGGGATTTTTGTGAGTATTTCCGGGGTATTGCACCGAGTTTAGACAAGGACAAATCGAGAAGGCCATTTTGGGATGCGCCAAAACTATCTGGGGGATGCAAAAAGGTCGAAAATTTCCAAACTTGATCGGAAGTCACTTTGTCACCCTTTGGTCGATCGATCTGGTTGCTCAGTACTGGATTCTTTGATCATGAAACACATTTTGAAGCGCATCTCATTGCATTTTGAGCATCAGTGTGCCGACATCATATATTCACTTCTTCCCCCTGGCATTTTGCGTGAATGAAACTGTGGGGCGCTGGTGGGAGAAACCAAGTCGACTCACGCCCACAATGTATTTGGGCAAACAATCTGCAGACAAACAAAACAGAATGAACCGACAAGAGGAGACGATAAAATGACACCGAAGGACTGCCGAGTGCCAACCCGGGCAGTCAGACGTATATCAGATGAGCGACTCGGGCGGGAAACATGGCGCCGAGAAGACAACGAGCAAACCGATCAGGGGATCGGAACTACATAATAAGAACCTGAAGGGAGACCAAGCTTTAAACAGTTGACAGCTATATAATGTGATAATATGATATGAGGCTATGACGTATGACAGATTACAAACCAAGTAACTAAATAAATCGTATGACGAGCAACGTGAGGTCGCGACCAGGAGCGGAAAGCAAGAGAAAGTTACGCGCGTTGCCGGGTACGAAAGTACTTCTGTTTACAGATATACATAAAAGTCGCGAGTTACTCTACAGATTGCGGACAGATTAAGTTGAATAAGTTATACGAGAAATACAAAGACGGAAAGCAAACCGCAGATGAATCACATTAGCAATAAACATAAAAAGTTGCCTCATTATTTAAGTTAGAGAATTCTCTAGATTTACTCTGGTAGAACCGACGAATTGTAAACAAATCAAGTTGCGGAAATACGGAACGCTAAAGAGCTGCAATAAAGTGATATGACGCACCATAGAACCATGCACACATGTGAACAGAACCAGAACCGAAACAGAACCGACTGTCCCAGGGAAGACGGAGTTTTCCCGTTTCTGAACGTAGTCCTAGAGGAAAATATGCAGGCATGCGCAGACGATTTGGATGACGAGGGCGATTTTGAGATCAAAATACGCTTTAAACACTGGGTTAGTACCGATCGCTGCACGCTAGTAGACATGGTTGAGTCGCGTGAGGATTTTCTGGACAGTCTTAGCCGCCAGCCAGCATGGTGCACGAATTTTTTGGACGCCTCATTCCCGAAGTACAGAAACTGATACCGGGACTGAGCAAAATTCACTGTTTTTTCTGACGGCTGCGCAGCTCAATACAAAAACAAGTATAATTGAATTCACATCGCACATCACTCTGCAGACTTTGGAATCACATGCGAATGGCACTTTTTCGCCACATCCCGCGGCAAGAGTGCATGTGATGGCATTGGTGGCACGCTGAAAAGAGCGGCGGCGACAGAGTCTCAGGCGTCCGTATACTGACCAAATTCTGCCGGCACAGGCCATTTTTACGTTTCCGACAGAGAAATTAGAAACCACCATCCAGTTTTGCTTGGTGGAGAAGGGAGAGGTCAAGAAACTGCAGCGGGGCTAGCTGCACGTTTCTCCGCTGCCGAAACAATTAAAGGCACCCATCAGTTTCACCGTTTTGTTCCAGTGGATGAAATGCACCTGACAGTGTGTCACGTGGACCCGGCAAAACAGTCCACATTAGGTGATAAAACGCATCTTGGAGGGAACATGAACAGTGCAAAAAGTAACCTTGTTCTCTATCGGTGTGATGGTATGCAGCCACTCGTGTACTTCGTGGTGTTTTTATTATGATTCAGACACGTGGGCGCGAGGTAGTATGGCTGCGAGCCGGTTTCGTACGGTTCTGTTCACATTTGTGTATGGTTGCATTCATGCAAAATGCCAGGGGGAAGAAGTGAGCATATGATGTTATCGCACACTGACGCTCAAAATGCAATGAGATGTGCTTGAAAATGTGTTTTACGATAAAAGAATCCAGTACTGAGCAACCGGATCGATCGACCAAAGGGTGGGAAAGTGACTTCCGATCAAGTTTGGACATTTTTGAACTTTTTGCATCCCCCAGATAGTTTAAACGCATCCCAAAATGGCTTTCTGGACTCTTACTTGTCTAAATTCGGTGCAATACCCCGGAAATACTCACAAAAATCCCGTACGTATAGAAAACGGAAATTATTTACAAGTTTGACCTAAATTATGACCTTGACCTTGACCTTGACCTTGACCTCGGGTAACAAAGTCATACGAATATTTCTTGCTTAGAATCACCTATCCAATACACTGGCGTTGACCGCACCTCGATATCTTTACCCAGTCCGGAGATATGCATGGGTAACGTTCGCAGCGCTACCTATACGTTTTTTTTGCTAAGCTGAAAGGGGGCATTTACTAGGCTATATCCGTTTTTTTTCTTCTCTCGATCGAAAGGTAATTGATACAACCCAATTTGTCTTTGAGTCAAAAATAAAGGTTTTGACTGGGAAAAGATAGGTCACGTAAAAAAGGTCACAAGGTCACAAAATAAAATAAAATAAAAATAAAAATAAAATTTTGAGATAGCCAAAAGTTTCCCTGCATCATTGCGAGTTCAGTGATATATATCGCTTTTAAGGTTTCCGGTCGTCTCACTACAAGTTATGATCCATCAAAGAAAGGTCTGTAGCGTGACCTCTCCAAATTGCCGGAAAGTAAGGATGATATCAAAAATGTTCTTTGCCTTCTGAGAGAAGACATTTCTATTACCATACCAACTAAATTTGAGCCCTCCACCTTCGATACCGTGGTCGCTTTGCCAGGCTGATTGCATACAATGCTTCGCTCAAGGTTACTTCCAGTAAGGCGCTTTAGTTGGCGATTAACGAGCGATCGCAAATAAAATGTATGGGGAATTTTAACTCGATCGGGCAAGTAGTTTCTGAGATACAAAAAGGGTGCGCACGTGCGCACGTGCAAAGCCACCCCACCCCTGACTTATGGAAAGGCGGCGGCTGAGAGGTCCTTAACCACGCACCAAATTCGAACACAATCGGCTCAACCGTTCCTGAGATACAGAATAGGGGTGTGCACGTGCGCACGTGCAGAGACACCCACCCCCGACTTGTGGGAAACTGACGGATGATAGGTCCCTAACCAGACACCAAATTTGAACACAATCGGCTCAGCCGTTCCTGAGATATAAAATAGAGGTGTGCACGTGAGCACATGCAGAATCACCCCACCCCTGAGTTGTGTGAAAGTGGCAACTGAGGGGTCCCTAACCACACACGAAATTTGCACATAATTTGCCCAGCCGTTGCGGAGTTATTGCGAGGAAACACTTTTCAACATCCCTCACGCGGCACGCGCCACGCGCAGTGGTTAGTCACCCACATGAGTCGGCACTGGTCTCGAACAGGGTATGTTGGATGGGGCTGCTCAGCAAAGAAGTCCGCTTGTCAATCGGACGTGCGGTTACAGAGATATGAGCTTCTCAAAAGCGTCGCCACGGGTCGGACCGGGCCGAGCCGCTCATAATCAGATTGTACCCATACATCACGGAAGGACGAGCGAGCGCTTCGCGCTCGCTCGTAATAACGTTTCCTTACAACTGAACGTAGATGTTAGCTGGTTCTTATATTAGCGTAGACAATGGGTTTGTCAATTAATGACGAATAGCATTCTCGAACGCGATGAGTGAGGAACATCCTATTAAATTTAACATCAATTTACCTAAGTTGAAAACCAAATAGTTAATATTTCGTGGGTTTTATTTTCGTGAAACACTGCGACGGTGCTTCCACCTGTTGGCAACTGATTGCACTAAACATCGAATGCTAGTTCCGCGTATGATACACCATGTATAGGTACAGTGTCGATGTATATGCTTTTGGAGTGGCCCTCGCCCCCCCCATGTTGAGTTCGGTCCCCCAAAGGTGCTCTCTCTCTCTCCCCCAATGTTTTCTGGCCACTGGCGCCGATGGGCCAGCCTCCCAAATCGCCTGAAGTCGGCCAAAAAATTGCGCATTTCCTAATTTAAATGCAAATCTACGCAATTTTTACGAAGGGAAGTTTGTTTTAAATCACATCCATGCAAAAACGAAATCCGATGATTTTTTTAAAGAATTTTGTGACTTTGGGCTTTGGCCCCTCCAAAGCAGCTTCTTTTCTGTTCTGGCATAACGAAAACGATTATTCAAGCTGAAGTATAGAACCTTTGCCAAGCCTGGGAGCATGTCGACCTGAGATGGCCGTTTACCACTTTGAGAAGACCCTCAATCGATCTAAAAGGGCGCTTTTCCGGACTGAGAGCTTTAAGTCGGTAGGAGAGGAAAAATGAACATCCGCTTCTTTGAGAGGATCATCGATCGACCTGAGAGGGCCATCGTCCGATCTGAGAGGCCTCTTTCCAGGTGTGGAAAGGCTTTACCAATATGCTAGTCTGAGAGGGTCCTTACTAGTCCTGAGAGGATCTGAAAGGGTCTTCTTTGCAATACCTGAGAATTACCTAGGCCTAAGGCTTATCCAAGAGGACCATTGTCAGGCCCGAGAGGCCCCTGTGCCAGTTTGAGATTCATCTGAGATTCTCGGCCATTCTGAAAGCCATTGGTCGGTCGGAGACTCGGCCAAAACTTTGGTTGGAGGCGCCGTCCGACACAAGGCCAAAACTCGTGTGGCTTTATTTTTGCGTTAAAGGGAATAGTTCACCTTTAACATGGGTGTTTTAATTGAGATGGCAGATTTGTAGAGCAGATCGAAAAATGGGATGTGTGAAACAAATAACTCCCTACGTTATGTAATTTTGACACAGGACTAGTGGGCCCCTTTTAGAAGAAGAAATGTCATTTTCCCGAAACTTTTTTTCGGGTCCTCACAACGGTTGTTTACGTTACAAGCAGCTTGCGTATATATGCCTAAAGTCCGTTGTTATTGTGTGCAATAGTTTCCATATCCAAGCTACCATATGCATGACGTCATAATTGTCATGAAGTTTTATATAGCCATGAAGGTGAAAAGAGAAGCATGCCCATTTTTCGACGGATATCCATGACATATATGGTCCAAACAAATGCCATATTCGTTTTTTTTAGCTCTAAATACCCAGTATAGGCAAATTTCAAGACACTTTCAAGGTGACCTATTTCCTTTAAGAACTGATATAAAGCAAACTTGTTGTACCTATTCCTTACATTTTCTTTTGCAATCATGAAATGTGTTATTTTTTGGCTGATTTCAGTTGTTTTGGTAAAACTGTGGCGCTGATATAGGTCCCCTTGGACCCGTCCCTGTTCGCCCCCCCCCCCCCCCCCACCATCATTTTGACAAATCGACACCGCTGGTTACAAGCAGCCTGCGTATATACGCCTCAAGTTCGTCATTATTGTGTGCAATAGCTTCCATATCCAAGCTGCCATATGCATGACGTCATACATTTACACTAAGACTACATCAACATTACATCAACATTACACTACATCAACATTTACTTGTACATTGTCATTAAGTTTGTTATGGCCATGAAGGAGAAAAGAGAAACATGCCCATTTTTCGACCGATATCCATCTATCGTCCAGACAAATGTCATATTCGTTTTTTTCAGCTAAAAATACCCCATAAGTTAACCCGGCATTGACTGGGGTCCTCAGCCGAACGCCATTGACTGGGGGGGGGGGGGGGGGGGGGCGGCGTTAAACGCCCCTTGGTTATCTTCCGAACCAATGATCGCAGCGAGACGCGCAAGGCGGAATTTGAAAGCTCTTAATGGGATGAATCTAAAGCATGCTCACAAATTTCAAAGCGATGTCAAATGTCAGGTCACAGTCAGGTCAAAGGTCAAAATCGACGTATTTTAGTTTATGGGCCATACTTTCCAGCAAAAGCCATCGATTACGACCATGATCACCCAAAGTGCTGCCAGAGGTATTATACACATCCCGCATTGGCTAAAGAGAGGTTGTTGGCAAAGGTCATGCAACACATGTTTTATGGGTTATTTACCACGTATAATTCGATAGTGATAGTCATTTTACCAACTGAATTCATTTACGTGAAGTTATTATCAAGTTCAGATCAAGTTCAGGTCACTGAAGGTCAACATTCAAAATAAATAAATATAAATAAAGAAGGCATGTTTATGGACGAATTTTCTCTCAGGAATACAGTCCTAGCATTCATTTGTCTGTATCTGGTCCATAAAAGCCAAAAACGCAATTTCAAAATATGACGTCATGAGTTACCCATACTTTAGATGTCATAAGTCAGTCACAAATGGAGATATCTGTTTGAAATTTGACATAGTAGTTGCCTATCTATAGTGCTCTGAGATATCTTCCGGTTTTGTGAATATTTTAGAAAATTTTGATTTTGTGATAATTCCCCCCCCAAAAAAAAACACGTTTTTTTTTTGTTTTTGGGGGTCAAAAACAAAAATTAAACAAATCCGAAATAGCTGGTTTGTAGCCCTTGCAATTTGCTATCTTTCGGCGTTTTTCTATTTTCGGTCAGGTCATAGAAATTCTCTATGCGCAAAATATCTGCAAAAGTCATGCAACACATGTTTTATTGGTTATTTACCACGTATAACTCGATAGTGATAGTCATTTTACCAACTGAATTCATTTACGTGAAGTTATTGTCAAGTTCAGGTCAAGTTCAGGTCACTGAAGGTCAACATTTAAAATAAATAAATATAAATAAAGAAGGCATGTTTATGGACGAGTTTTCTCTCAGGAATACAGTCCTAGCATTCATTTGTCTGTATCTGGTCCATAAAAGCCAAAAAACGCAATTTCAAAATATGACGTCATGAGTTACCCATTCTTTAGATGTCATAAGTCAGTCACAAATGGAGATATCTGTTTGAAATTTGACATAGTAGTTGCCTATCTATAGTTCTCTGAGATATCTTCCGGTTTTTTGAATATTTTATAAAATTTTGATTTTGTGATAATTTCCCCCCCCCAAAAAAAAGGTTTTTGAGTTTTTGGGAGTCAAAAACTACAATTAAATAAATCCGAGATAGCTGGTTTGTAGCCCTTGCAATTTGCTATCTTTTGGCGTTTTTCGATTGCATTTTGCTTCTCAGGTGGCATTTGTATGGCCTGGCAAAGTTTAGCTGATTTTGGTGTAAAACTCGTGTGTAGTGACGTCACTAAATTCGCTATAACTCGATACAAAAATCGACGAAATTTCTTCATTTTTTTCACAAAAGACGTAACCATGATTTATAAGAAGGTACCCGAAGTTTTACGTCGAAAGCGCTATTAGTTTTCTGCTATTGCGAAAATTCATCAGGGGTTGGGGGGGGGGGGCGTTAAACGCCCCTCCCCACCCCAGTCAATGACAGGTTAAATGTCATGCCAACTGTCAAGGTGGCCTATTCCCTTTAACATTTTGGGGATGAAGTTAAACATAATTTGGACATTTGGTACGGATCTTTGGATGGTGGATTTCTGTGAACAGAGCCGCTGGCTAAACAAAGCTTGTTTCCTGGACCGAGACCCGGTCATCCGAACGCGTAAATTCATTCTTCGACAGAATTCAGCGTCGCACATTCTACCTGCGTGGAAGCTGTAACGCGGTCCGTCCAGAATCTGATGTCATCTAACCTGTTTGAGGCCACTGCCACCGATCGCAAGTTATCCCCGTCAGTGGCGAATATCGAGCGCCGAAGCAACTAGAACCCACCTTGCCGCAATGGACGAATTTCAGCCCGACGCTTTACCGGCCTGACGACACAGGGGGACAATATTACTCCGCTTAGTTTGAGGCGTGCGACCAAGAATGGAAACAGCGAGGATAAGAAGCTGAAACGAAAACAAATTAACTCCATTATTCACAATGACACGGCCCTTGCAGTGTGTCCGCACAGTAGCACATCCATTGACCACGAAACGAAGCCCGCACAAAGGAAATAGCATGAAACGGCGAAGCACTTGCTTCCTGAAAACCTGTTACTCGCCGCGCCGCCATCCAATGGACGCAAGGTGTCCTGTTATCAAGTGCCGCCGCTCTTAGGCTTGAGTGCTGAGCTAGCTTGCTGAAGAAGCAAAGCGTGCCCAACGTATACTCAATGACGCCGAATAGCGCAAACTCTCCTCCGGGACACTTCATAGATAAAAGTAGCCGATTAGCCCAATGTCCGCACGCGGCTTGCCTGACGGGATGACGTCCGCACTTCGCTGCTGGTGACTATCAGTTTCAATATTCAGTTACTTATGGTCAATACATGCTTCATGTACGGAAGGGGGGGGGGGGGCAATACCCAATTCAGTCAGAACATGTGCAAAGAACATGTTACTTCTACGACTCGGGTAACCACATACTCTAGCCGTGTGCAGAACGATTCCAGGGTAAAAAGTCAAAAGATAAAAAGTAAACGGACGGAAAGTCAAGGGACGAAAAGTCAAAAAGTCGACATCGTTAAAAGTCGAAAGATAAAAAGTCGAAAAGGTAAAAAGTCAACATGCAAAAAGTCAACACGCTAAAAGTAGAATAGTAAAAAGTCGTATAGATAAAAGTCGAAAAGGTAAAAAAGTCAACATGGCAAAAAGTCAACACGCTAAAAGTCGAATAGTAAAAAGTCGTATGGATAAAAGTCGAAAGATAAAAAGTCGAAAAGATAAAAAGTCAACATGGCAAAAAGTCAACACGCTAAAAGTCGAATAGTAAAAAGTCGTATAGATAAAAGTCGAAAGACAAAAAGTCGTATAGATAAAAGTCGAAAGATAAAAAGTCGAAAAGGTAAAAAGTCAACATGGCAAAAAGTCAACACGCCAAAAGTAAAATGGTAAAAGTCCCATAGCTAAAAGTCAATGGGAAGAGTCGACGTGGCAAAAAGTCAACTTGCAAAAAGTCAAATCGTAACAAGTTGAATCGATAAAAGTCAATCGCAAAAAGTCGAATGAGTAAAAAGTCAACGTGGCAAAAAGTCAACACGCCAAAAGTCAAAAAAATAAAAGTCAAGTAGATATAAAAGTCACTAGCATAGCATACAAGTCGCATGAGTAAAATGCTAACATAGTAACCCCTCCCCAGCCACCATGTACGGTCAGGTCGATCCGGTTCATGGAAATGTTACTAGAGCCTCATGGGAATCCTCGCCATTGGGGCATTGGAGCACCTGCAGATCAGATTTCAGCCAATCGGCGTTCGTGTGACCGACCGAGTCGGCTGCGGCGCGTTGTCGCGTCTCGTCAACTGCACAATGGCAGAGGCAGGTATATGCACAATGTGCTAACGATCAGTTTAACTATTTACGCTGTTACCGCTCTATAAAAAATGATATCTTCATTGCATGGCGTTTGAGTGGACTGCATGGAGTTTAAACTCCACCGGAAGTAAATACCTATCACCGCTATTGCTCTCTCCGCTGCGCTGAGTTGGCTCCCGGTAACTTCCAGCCATCTCCGGTATCACCCGTCCCCGACACGGTGTCCGGTCATGTGAAGTGCTGATTGCAATAACAAACTTTAGTTCGGCAGCGACCAGCTGCGAGTGAGGAGCGCCGGATCAGGAGACGTCATGAGTTACCAATACTTTATATTTATATGCCATAAGTCAGTCAAACATGATGATATCATTCTGAAATTTGGTATGGTAGTGTCCCATATGTGGTTCTCTGACATATATTCCGGCTTTTTGAATATCTTTTTAAAAAAAATTGATTTGGTGGGCATTTTCCCCAAAAAACTTTTTGGATTTTTGGGTCAAAAACCAAAATGTTCGAAAATCCGAGATAGCAATTTCTTAGCCATTGCGATTTGCTATCTTTTGACGTTTTTGGATTGCATTTTGCTTAAAATATGGCATTTGTACGGTCTGTTACATTTTAGCTGATTTTGGTGTAAAATTCGTGTGTAGTGACGTCACTAAATTCGCTATAACCGAGAACAAAAATCGACGAAATTTCTTTATTTTTTTCACAGAAGACGTAAACGTGATTTCGAAGAAGGTACCCAAAGTTTCACGTTGATAGCCCTATTGGTTTCTGAGTTATTATGAAAATTAATCAGGGGGGGGGGGGGGGGGGGGGGGGGGTTAAACGCCCCCCCAGTCAATTTTTTTTTTATAATAAATTTAGTCCGAATGTTTTGTGTGGATGGATTTCCGAGGTCAGGACCCACGCTAAGCAGAGCTTGTTGCGCAGGTCCTGACCTCACCACCCGATCGCGCAATTCCTGTTGGCCGGCATAATTTGCCCCGCTCACTGACGTCACCTGACCTTGAGTGCGACCGCTGCCACCGGCCGCAGGCTATCCCAGTCAGGAGCAAATAGCGAGCGCCGAAGCGACTCGAATCCGGGCTGCCACTATCGGGATAGGTCAGAAGTCCAGCGCTCTCCTACTGAGCTACCGGGGCGGAAATAGTCGGGTTAATAGTCGGATAGTCCAAAGAAAAGAATGGAATGAACGGGAAGTCAAGAGACGAAAATTGAATGGGCCAAATGAACTGATTATCGTCATTGACTTTTTGCCATTTCGACTTTTTACCTTTTTACTCTTCATCTTTCGACTTTTATCGACGTCGACTTTTTGTTATTTGACTTTTTACGTATTTTTTTTCCATCTCGACTTTTTACGTTTTTTTACTTTTCATCTTTCGACTTTTGGCGACTTTGACTTTTTACCATTTCTACTTTTCATCTTTTGACTTTTAGCGACGTTGACTTTTAACCATTTCGACTTTTTATCCTTCGACTTTTTGCCATTTCGACTTTTCGTCTTTTGACTTTTAGGGACGTCGACTTTTTACCCCTTGACTTTCCGTCCGTTTACCTTTTATCTTTTGACTTTTTACCCTTTTGCCTTTTCGTCTGTTGACTTTTTACCCTTTTGACTTTTTGTCACTTGACTTTTTATCCGCTTGACTTTTGGTCCGTCGACTTTTTTCCATGTCGACTTTTTGACTGTTGACTTTTTGTCATTTTACTTTTTATCCGTTTGACCTTTGGTCCGTCGACTTTTTCCATGTCGACTTTTTGACAGTTGACTTTTTACCCTGTTGACTTTTCGTCAATTTACTTTTTATCCGTTTGACTTTTTCACCGTTGGCTTTTTTCCACGTCGACTTTTTGCCCGCCGACTTTTAGGACTTTTGACTTTTTACTATTGACTAAATGTGCCTTTACTTAACATCCGTTTACTTTTTGTCATTCGACTTTTCGTCCGGCACCCGTGCAGAACACTGGAAAACCGGCAAAATGCAACTATGGGACAAGGGCAGCAAGCTGGCGCAGAGGTGGCAACACTACTTCCTATGCCATGGTTCGGGGTTCGATTCCCCAACGGGTTTCCTATTTCCTAGTCCTGTGCAGTGAAGTGTTTTCTGGCTAGGCTACCGCTATATCTGGAAATAGGGTGAGTGTTCCTCCAGGCATGTAACTGTAACAGTTGCACTGCCGCAAACCCCGTCACAAACAAACATCCGTTGGCAAGGCAACGGACGCATCGGCTTAGCAATGCACGGTCGCTGAACGATCCACCTCGGAGATGCTGAGCGATCCACCTCGGGGGCGCTGAACGATCCACCTCGGGGATGCTGAGCGATCCACCTCGGGGGCGCTGAACGATCCACCTCGGGGGCGCTGAGCGATCCACCTCGGGGGCGTTGAGCGATCCACCTCGGGGTGCTGAACGATCCACCTCGGGGATGCTGAACGATCCACCTCGGGGGCGCTGAACGATCCACCTCGGGGGCGTTGAGCGATCCACCTCGGGGTGCTGAACGATCCACCTCGGGGATGCTGAACGATCCACCTCGGGGGCGCTGAACGATCCACCTCGGGGGCGCTGAGCGATCCACCTCGGGGGCGCTGAGCGATCCACCTCGGGGATGCTGAACGATCCACCTCGGGGGTCCTGAACGATCCACCTCGGGGGCGCTGAGCGATCCATCTCGGGGGCGCTGAGCGATCCACCTCGGGGGCGCTGAGCGATCCATCTCGGGGGTGCTGAGCGATCCATCTCGGGGGCGCTGAGCGATCCACCTCGGGGGCGTTGAGCGATCCATATCGGGGGCGCTGAACGATCCATCTCGGGGCGCTGAGCGATCCACCTCGGGGGCGTTGAGCGATCCATATCGGGGGCGCTGAGCGATCCACCTCGGGGGCGCTGAACGATCCATCTCGGGGGCGTTGAGCGATCCATATCGGGGGCGCTGAGCGATCCACCTCGGGGGCGCTGAGCGATCCACCTCGGGGGCGCTGCACGATCCATCTCGGGGGCGCTGAGCGATCCACCTCGGGGGCGCTGAACGATCCATCTCGGGGGCGTTGAGCGATCCACCTCGGAGGCGTTGACCGATCCACCTGGGTCCTTCTGTTGACGCTATCCGGTGACTGTGGCATTTCCCGAGTGTCGTGCCCGGGTCCTGCTATCGGCCCTATCTGCGGTGACTCACTGCTGACCGGTGCTGGGGGTCAGAGGACGCTACTCTCCCGTGTTGGAGCAGAGGGGAGGGGAACTAGAGGACGCTACTCTCCCGTGTTAGAGCAGAGAGGAGGGGAACTAGAGGACGCTACTCCCCGTGTTGGAGCAGAGGGGAGGGGAACTAGATGACGCTACTCCCCCATGATGGAGCAGAGGGGAGGGGAACTAGAGGACGCTACGGAGTGTTGGAGCAGAGGGGAGGGGAACTAGAGGACGCTACTCCCCGTGTTGGAGCAGAGGGGAGGAGAACTAGAGGACGCTACAGAGCGTTGGAGCCGAGGTGAGGGGAACTAGAGGACGCTACTCCCCCGTGTTGGAGCAGAGGGGAGGGGAACTATAGGACGCTACTACCCCGTGTTGGAGCAGAGGGGAGGGGAACTAGAGGACGCTACTCCCCGTGTTGGAGCAGAGGGGAGGAGAACTAGAGGACGCTACTCCCCGTGTTGGAGCAGAGAGGAGGAGAACTAGAGGACGCTACTCCCCGTGTTGGAGAAGAGGGGAGGGGAACTAGAGGACGCTACTCCCCGTGTTGGAGCAGAGGGGAGGGGAACTAGAGGACGCTACTCCCCCGTGTTGGAGCAGAGGAGAGGAGAACTAGAGGACGCTACTCCCCGCGTTGGAGCAGAGGAGAGGGGAACTAGAGGACGCTACTCCCCCGTGTTGGAGCAGAGGGGAGGAGAACTAGAGGACGCTACTCCCCCGTGTTGGAGCAGAGGGGAGGGGAACTAGAGGACGCTACTCCCCCGTGTTGGAGCAGAGGGAAGGAGAACTAGAGGACGCTACTCCCCCGTGTTGGAGCAGAGGGGAGGGGAACTAGAGGGCGCTACTTCCCTCGTGTTGGAGCAGAGGGGAGGGGAACTAGAGGACGCTACAGAGTGTTGGAGCAGAGGGGAGGGGAACTAGAGGACGCTACTCCCCCGTGTTGGAGCAGAGGGAGGGGAACTAGAGGACGCTACTCTTCGTGTTGGAGCAGAGGGGAGGGGAACTAGAGGACGCTACTCACCATGTTGGAGCAGAGGGAAGGGGAACTAGAGGACGCTACTCCCCCGTATTGGAGCAGAAGGGAGGGGAACTAGAGGACGCTACTCCCCCGTATTGGAGCAGAAGGGAGGGAAACTAGAGGACGATACTCTCCCGTATTGGAGCAGAAGGGAGGGGAACTAGAGGACGATACTCTCCCGTATTGGAGCAGAGGGAAGGGGAACTAGAGGACGCTACTCCCCCGTATTGGAGCAGAAGGGAGGGGAACTAGAGGACGATACTCTCCCGTGTTGGAGCAGAGGGGAGGGGAACTAGAGGACGCTACTCCCCCGTGTTGGAGCAGAGGGAAGGAGAACTAGAGGACGCTACTCCCCCGTGTTGGAGCAGAGGGGAGGTGAACTAGAGGACGCTACTTCCCTCGTGTTGGAGCAGAGGGGAGGGGAACTAGAGGACGCTACAGAGTGTTGGAGCAGAGGGGAGGGGAACTAGAGGACGCTACTCCCCCGTGTTGGAGCAGAGGGAGGGGAACTAGAGGACGCTACTCCCCCGTATTGGAGCAGAAGGGAGGGGAACTAGAGGACGCTACTCCCCCGTATTGGAGCAGAGAGGAGGGGAACTAGAGGACGCTACTCCCCGTGTTGGAGCAGAAGGGAGGGGAACTAGAGGACGCTACTCCCCCGTATTGGAGCAGAAGGGAGGGGAACTAGAGGACGATACTCTCCCGTGTTGGAGCAGAGGGGAGGGGAACTAGAGGACGCTACTCCCCCATGTTGGAGCAGAGGGAAGGGGAACTAGAGGACGCTACTCCCCCGTATTGGAGCAGAAGGGAGGGGAACTAGAGGACGTTACTCCCCCGTATTGGAGCAGAAGGGAGGGGAACTAGAGGACGCTACTCCCCCGTATTGGAGCAGAAGGGAGGGGAACTAGAGGACGATACTCTCCCGTGTTGGAGCAGAGGGGAGGGGAACTAGAGGACGCTACTCCCCCATGTTGGAGCAGAGGGAAGGGGAACTAGAGGACGCTACTCCCCGTATTGGAGCAGAAGGGAGGGGAACTAGAGGACGCTACTCCCCCGTGTTGGAGCAGAGGGGAGGGGAACTAGAGGACGTTACTCTCCCGTATTGGAGCAGAAGGGAGGGGAACTAGAGGACGCTACTCCCTGTATTGGAGCAGAAGGGAGGGGAACTAGAGGACGCTACTCCCCCATGTTGGAGCAGAGGGAAGGAGAACTAGAGGACGCTACTCCCCCGTGTTGGAGCAGAGGGGAGGAGAACTAGAGAACGCTACTCCCCCGTGTTGGAGCAGAGGGGAGGGGAACTAGAGGACGATACTCCCCCGTATTGGAGCAGAAGAGAGGGGAACTAGAGGACGCTACTCCCCCGTATTGGAGCAGAGGGAGGGGAACTAGAGGACGATACTCCCCCGTATTGGAGCAGAAGGGAGGGGAACTAGAGGACGATACTCTCCCGTGTTGGAGCAGAGGGGAGGGGAACTAGAGGACGCTACTCCCCCATGTTGGAGCAGAGGGAAGGGGAACTAGAGGACGCTACTCCCCCGTGTTGGAGCAGAGGGGAGGGGAACTAGAGGACGCTACTCCCCCGTATTGGAGCAGAAGGGAGGGGAACTAGAGGACGCTACTCCCCATGTTGGAGCAGAGGAGAGGAGAACTAGAGGACGCTACTCCCCGTGTTGGAGCAGAGAGGAGGGGAACTAGAGGACGCTACTCCCCCGTATTAGAGCAGAATGGAGGGGAACTAGAGGACGCTACTCCCCCATGTTGGAGCAGAAGGGAGGGGAACTAGAGGACGCTACTCTCCCATGTTGGAGCAGACGGGAGGGGAACTAGAGGACGCTACTCCCCCGTGTTGGAGCAGAGGGGAGGGGAACTAGAGGACGCTACTCCCTCGTATTGGAGCAGAAGGGAGGGGAACTAGAGGACGCTACTCCCCCGTATTGGAGCAGAAGGGAGGGGAACTAGAGGACGCTACTCCCCCATGTTGGAGCAGAGGGAAGGAGAACTAGAGGACGCTACTCCCCCGTGTTGGAGCAGAGGGGAGGAGAACTAGAGAACGCTACTCCCCCGTGTTGGAGCAGAGGGGAGGGGAACTAGAGGACGATACTCCCCCGTATTGGAGCATAAGAGAGGGGAACTATTGGACGCTACTCCCCCGTATTGGAGCAGAGGTAGGGGAACTAGAGGACGATACTCCCCCGTATTGGAGCAGAAGGGAGGGGAACTAGAGGACGATACTCTCCCGTGTTGGAGCAGAGGGGAGGGGAACTAGAGGACGCTACTCCCCCATGTTGGAGCAGAGGGAAGGGGAACTAGAGGACGCTACTCCCCGTGTTGGAGCAGAGGGGAGGGGAACTAGAGGACGCTACTCCCCCGTATTGGAGCAGAAGGGAGGGGAACTAGAGGACGCTACTCCCCCATGTTGGAACAGAGGAGAGGAGAACTAGAGGACGCTACTCCCCGTGTTGGAGCAGAGGGGAGGGGAACTAGAGGACGCTACTCCCCCGTATTGGAGCAGAAGGGAGGGGAACTAGAGGACGCTACTCCCCATGTTGGAGCAGAAGGGAGGGGAACTAGAGGACGCTACTCCCCCATGTTGGAGCAGAAGGAGGGGAACTAGAGGACGCTACTCCCCCATGTTGGAGCAGAAGGGAGGGGAACTAGAGGACGATACTCTCCCGTGTTGGAGCAGAGGGGAGGGGAACTAGTGGACGCTACTCCCCCATGTTGGAGCAGAGGGAAGGGGAACTAGAGGACGCTACTCCCCCGTATTGGAGCAGAGGAGAGGGGAACTAGAGGACGCTACTCCCCCGTATTGGAGCAGAAGGGAGGGGAACTAGAGGACGCTACTCCCCCATGTTGGAACAGAGGAGAGGAGAACTAGAGGACGCTACTCCCCGTGTTGGAGCAGAGGGGAAGGGAACTAGAGGACGCTACTCCCCCGTATTGGAGCAGAAGGGAGGGGAACCAGAGGACGCTACTCCCCCATGTTGGAGCAGAAGGGAGGGGAACTAGAGGACGCTACTCCCCCATGTTGGAGCAGAAGGGAGGGGAACTAGATGACGATACTCCCCCGTATTGGAGCAGAAGGGAGGGGAACTAGAGGACGCTACTCCCCCATGTTGGAGCAGAGGGAAGGGGAACTAGAGGACGCTACTCCCCCGTATTGGAGCAGAAGGGAGGGGAACTAGAGGACGATACTCCCCATGTTGGAGCAGAAGGGAGGGGAACTAGAGGACGCTACTCCCCCATGTTGGAGCAGAAGGGAGGGGAACTAGAGGACGCTACTCCCCCGTATTGGAGCAGAAGGGAGGGGAACTAGAGGACGATACTCCCCCGTGTTGGAGCAGAAGGGAGGGGAACTAGAGGACGATACTCTCCCGTATTGGAGCAGAAGGGAGGGGAACTAGAGGACGATACTCCCCCGTATTGGAGCAGAAGGGAGGGGAACTAGAGGACGCTACTCCCCGTATTGGAGCAGAAGAGAGGGGAACTAGAGGATGATACTCCCCCGTATTGGAGCAGAGAGAAGGGGAACTAGAGGACGCTACTCCCCCGTGTTGGAGCAGAGGGAGGGGAACTAGAGGACGCTACTCCCCCGTATTGGAGCAGAGGAGAGGGGAACTAGAGGACGCTACTCCCCCGTATTTGAGCAGAAGGGAGGGGAACTAGAGGACGCTACTCCCCCATGTTGGAGCAGAAGGGAGGGGAACTGAAGGACGCTACTCCCTCATGTTGGAGCAGAGGGGAGGGGAACTAGAGGACGCTACTCCCCCGTATTGGAGCAGAGGGGAGGGGAACTAGAGGACGATACTCTCCCGTATTGGAGCAGAAGGGAGGGGAACTAGAGGACGATACTCTCCCGTATTGGAGCAGAAGAGAGGGGAACTAGAGGACGATACTCCCCCGTATTGGAGCAGAAGGGAGGGGAACTAGAGGACGATACTCTCCCGTGTTGGAGCAGAGGGGAGGAGAACTAGAGGACGCTACTCCCCCTGTTGGAGCAGAGGGGAGGAGAACTAGAGGACGATACTCTCCCGTGTTGGCGCAGAGGAGAGGGGAACTAAAGGACGCTACTCCCCCGTGTTGGAGCAGAGGGGAGGGGAATTAGAGGACGCTACTCCCCGCGTTGGAGCAGAGGGGAGGGGAACTAGAGGACGCTACTCCCCGTGTTGGAGCAGAGGGAGGGGAACTAGAGGACTTGGATGGCACACAAATCATAGAACGTCACCGCGTGACATAGGCTGGTGATGTCGCAGATATCGTCTTCTTATAAACATTCAAATGGGGTTATGATATTCAATGATAGGTATATCACTGAACTTTTTCATGCTTGCCATGATGTGCATGCTTTTTATCAAGGGGAATTTTCGGTAACATAATGCAATAGCATTGGTACGCGAAAATGGTGAAAATAAACTAGTAAAACGCCCTTATTGGGTAGGAAACGAAGCGGATGGTTTTTGTTTAAGTGGTCTTGTCCAATGTGAAAGAGCACTTAACTTAATCAACTAGAGCTAGCTAGTAAAGAGCTCTCTTTGAACTAAAGAGGGGAGGGCAACTCGCTTACCGACTGTATTGGCCGCATTGTCGCACTGTTGCCATGGACACCCGCTTTCAATGGGAAAACACTAGTTATTCGTCGCCGTGCGCTACTGCTATACCCGTCAACACGACATTTACAATAACAAAATCAGTCCGATACTCTTGAGACGGGAACATTTGTGTGTGTAAATTTCCAGACACACCCGTGGTTAGTTGCAAAGAAATCAGCATCTGAAAACATTGCTGCGGTCGCGTCGGGTCACTCATCTGTAGATTTTTCCCTTTGGTGACGTTTTACGTTTTGTTGGTTAGCTGATGATGCGGCTGTAGCTAAACATTGGCATCGTATAGTGCGCCGGTATTACCAACACCACCCAGACGGCACCGATAGTCCAGATGCTGAGGAAAACACAACATAGACATAGACATAGACATAGACATAAACATAGACATAGACATAGACATAGACATAGACATAGACATAGACATAGACATAGACATAGACATAGACATAGACATAGACATGTATTTTGCCGCCCTTCCACATCGAGCGTGGCTTTTCCGAGTCGCACGTCAATATGGTAAAAGCTTGGATAAGACATGAAAATGTAAATCACAGACACACTCGCCATACGCACTCATCAGCACTCGCCATACACACTCAAACACACTCATCAGCGCCTAGCCAGCATCGCGGAGCAGCCAGGCAATCACCCGAGCCTTACAACTGGTAAGTCCTGCTTCGCGGGTGTCTTGCGGTAGTGTTGTGCATATCAGCACCGCTAAAACATAGCCTACCAACACCTGCGTTCGATTTAGCCCTGGGTCGCTTTAGCTGACCGTGTGTTCTGGTGCTGTGTTGGTGGTCGCTGGTGACGAGGTGTTCGGTAATACCGACCGGGAGTCCAGTGGTACGTAGGTAGGTACTCTTTGAATGGAACACACGCGATGGTAAGTGGTTAGCTGCTCCGCGTTGAGCCACCCAAGCTGTTTGTAGTCGGCAGATATGTGGTCGTATTTACGTCTGCCACATATGACACGTGCGCAGAAGTTCAGCGCTTTCTGTATCCGATGTCTCTGGGCCAGTCCGTAAGTACCGTAGATGGATATGCAGTATCTGATCACGACTTCACGGACCAGCACGGCTTCCGGCCCCGACACTCTACCGAGACGGCTCTCTCATTTGTCACGGGCAGCATACTTTCGGCCACCGATCAAGGTCATATCTCTTTTTTGTGCTTGATTGACCTGAGTAAATGTTTCGATGTCATCAATCATGATAAATTGTTAGAAAAACTTCAGTTGCTGGGCGTCGACACAACCTGGTTTAAAAATTGTATTGGCGGTCACACTCAGTGTTAGCATCACTGGCTCTGATGGTCGTATTAGTGCCTCTTCCCGTCAGGCAATCAATCAGGGCGTCTTCCAGGGCTCTAGCCTTGGTCCTGTCCTCTTCTGCGCGTTTGCCAATGACCTGAGTCTGTACGCCGGCGACGCACAAGTCGTGCAGTATGCCGACGACACTCAGGTCATTGTGTCAGGCCCAACATCTGCGATACCGAACCTTGTCTCTCGCCTGAAGCACTCTCTGTCGTGTCTCGGCGATTATTTCCACTTGAACGGACTTAAAGTTAACGTTTCCAAATTTGAGTGTATCGTTTTCGGTTCCAAGCAAAATTTGCGCAATCTCCCAACTATCAATGTCTCTTACCGTGATACATGTCTGACGCCTAGCAACGAAGTGAAACATATCGGTCTTAGTTTTGACCGGCATCTGTCCTGGGACGCACATGTTCGAGCCCTCTCGCGTAAGTGCTGTGGTATCCTAATTGCCCTTTCCCACCTTCGTCATTACCTTCCTCCCGAGACCCTTCCTGAAATTGTTACCGCCTTGGTCATCTCGCACATCCGCTACTGCCTTGCAGTATATGGGAACGGCACTGCCAAGAATCTTGCCGCTATCCAAAAGATTGTGAACTTCGCTGCCCGGGTCATCTCAGGCAAGCGTAAATTTGATCATGTGTCTGATGTGCGAGATGCACTCGGCTCGAATCCCCCCCCCCCCAACTTTTCCACTATCAGTCCTTATGCCTTCTTCACAAAATCATCAGTGCCAGAGAACCTGAGTGCATCGCCCACCAGATATGTGCCAACCGAGACAATCCTGCTCATGCCCGCTCAACTCGACAGGATCATCTCCTACAGTTACCCGCTATCCGCACAGAGGCCGGGCGGCGTCGATTTATGTACAGGGTCCCACAGCAGATGAACGAGTTGCCAGCGGACATTCGGGGGTTTGAAGGGAGCGCACTTTAGAACAAGGCTGAAGGCTTACCTACGTGATCTCGGTGGCTCTTAATCCGTGTGTTTTTAGTGTTGTAGTGTCATTTTAGCATTCATCCGTTTTTGTCATGTTTCTTATAATCATGTCATAGTTGGCCTGTGTATGTCTGCGTTCGGCACGAGTGTGAATGTTTTACATACATGTCATTGTCCCATTTTACTGACGAGAGGGCCGTAATAGCCACAGTTGATGTGGATGGCCTTTAATAAAGTACTACTACTACTACTACTGATGTGACACGACTAGAGTTGTGACCAGAGACGCGATGATGTCGGATGGCGGTCTGTGTTTGGCATGAGATAAGGTTAAATCATCCCTGTGCACTTTCTCATCAGCTGATCAATGTGCGTATCAAAGGTCAAAAACCTATCAAAAACCAAAAAAAAAACTGTCAAAACCTATCCACAACCAGTCCCAGATTTGTCACAGTTCGGCTTTCTGAGACGAGCGATGCGCCAAATTTGAGTCTAACGTCCGGGAAGTTTCGCAGCATGGATTTTGTACCGAAAACTATTAACTGCGTCTTGTCGGCGTTCACTTCATTAGAATGCAATGCAAACCATTCCGAGAGAGTGGCAACATATTCTGCTATATCTCGTCTCTCGATGATTTATTTTACACGCTTGGTCTAACCTCGTATATTGGATCGTTTTATGAATAATGATTAGGGCTTGACTCCCCACGGCTGCATTATTGGATCGTTTGCTGCACGCAGCAGTGACCTTCAATTGCAAAATCATGTTATACAGATGCCATTCACCTCCATTAGGTTACATAGTTCCAGCTCATTGTCAGTATTTAGTGTCGAAAGTTATTCGTGCTATGGTGACTTAGATGACCCTCATCGCCATTTACCTCCCCACCAGTGACATCTTATCAAATTCTCCGGTCACCCACAAAAAGCACGTGCTGCACATCCACAAAAACCATAGGGGGTGTTTTGGCGCTCGTGCTGAAACTGTTGTACGATGTTTTTCGATCGAGTCGAATCGAACATGCTGCCTTTAAAGGCAGCCAGTTTCAGGCCGTGTCATCCAGCGTGGCGTCATGGAGCCAGTCATCTATCAGACACACATGGAACTAGTAAGTTCCACCGAGCCGCAGGACCACACCAGGACGAGCAGTACATTTTGCTTGGATACGTATGCTTTCAATTAGTTTTAAATGCTCAGAAAAGCGACATTCGATGAAGATTTAGAATTACGTCAGACGTTTTGGGATTTGCCACCCCAAAAACATTTGGTCGTTCGGATCGGTCAGTGCGTGAAGGAATTGGATTTGAGAATAAAATGCGAATAGTTGTAACAAAGCGGACGGGAATTTAATAACACATTGCTAAAGTATTGAAACAACTGAACAATTCACAAAATAAAGAAACCAGCTTCATACTCGCCGACTTGAAAACCCTTATGGGTAACTCATACCACTGTGGTAAATCACCAGTCAGTGGCGTACCCAGGACTCACTCGAGGAGGGGGGCAATTTTTGATCAGAGGGCATAAGGTACCCCACCAAAAAAACTCACACGATTTGACCCACTATATTTTTAGAGGGTCATATTTGCAACCTTTAAAAAAAAAATCATTTTTTTTTTCGACCAGGAAAATTTTCATTTTTCATTCATTTTTTTTCGACCAGGCCCCAAGGTACATTCACAAAAATCGTCGTATCTGGCCAGGCCGGACAAATACGGTGAGTTTGTTTTTGTGAGAGTACCGTGGGCACAGACCCTATTTCGTGTACTGGTGCACTAGCCAAAGGGGCCAGGTCCAGTTGATGCTCCAAAGGTCTTGGCTGTTCATCCATGAAGCCCCAGATCGGCCTTCCAAGGGATCGACCCTCTATTTGTACCTCTCTATATGTACTGGAGACCCCCTGTCTGGCACCAAGACCCCCTGTACTCAGTACCATTACCCGGGGCTCCCTGACCCACAGAGGGGTTACTCATTGTCTCAGGGGGCCCCGCCCCCGAGTGGTGCAAGAGCCCCGTTGTATCCGCCAGGTAGACCCCAGGTGAGGATAAAACAAAACTGAATACAAAAGTTGAAAATGGGCCCCACTCAAAACAAAGTGGACCAAATCCGGTGAGTTAAAAAAAATTGGGGTAGGTAAGTTAAAGACCCTCGATTTGTAATTGGCCCGGGACCTGGACACATTTCCATGGGTCCAGTCGTCACTTCAGGGGCCCTGGTCGTTCATTCATGAATCCCCAGATGCTCCGTCTTTGGAAATATCTTTGGAAATAGGGCCCTTCGGGCCCTATTTCCATAGGCGTAGGAACAGGGGTTGGGGAGGGGCATGGCCCCTTACTTTTCGGTCATTTTTTGGTTAAAATCTTCATTTTTGCTTAGTGAGAAAATGTTTTGATGGCAAAAGGTTCGCCAAATGTCTATGGTAATTAACGTAGTCAGGTCACACGGGCATGGAAGGGCACTCCTGCATACCTGTCTGCCGTCATCGGGTTGCATGGCCATAAGTTGCTATGACTTGATTTAGGCGGTGAACACTTAAAAAGGTATGGGGAAAAAAGACGAGATCAGCCCAAATCTGCAAAGAAATCTTCCATAGGGGGTTGGGGTTCTCTCAAAACGAGATCACAGTTTCACTGCTCCCCCCCCCCACACACACACCCTTTTCGTGACGTTCCTACGCCCCTGCCTATTTCCAAAGGCAGGGACGTAGGAATTTTCCAATATACGGCCAAGGGGCACGTACGGACCTTCGGGGGGGGGGGGCAGGGGGGAGCAATTGCCCCGTTTGCCCCCCCCCCCCTCCCTTGGGCACGCCTATGTAAATCACACAGATTAGATAAGAAGCATAAGTACGAAGAAAACCCGTTCGAAATGCAATATACTCAGCCTGCAGTTAAGCTGTCCATCCTCTTCTATATCTGCCTTTGTCAGTATTACTCACTTCAAATTCCCTGACAGAAAGTCACATCCTGACCAGCCACTTTACTGTTTAACAACTGGCATGTCTGTCCGCATCCGCTCGCTCTGAAATGACTCACCGCTTTATAATGCCAATAATCTGGTGCATTAGAGCTGGTATCAAGGGGATCAGGAAATCGCGTTATGGCCGCTACTCGTAGACATTGGCGTCGCCAAGATTATTCGGTTGGGGGGGGGGGGGGGCAGGGGCGCAGCCAGATCTTTAGAAGGGGGGGGGGGAGGCAAGCCCTTGATATAGGCTCCCCCCCCCCAAACAAAAAAATACCCCTGGATATGAAAAACTACGGACTTCGGCCACTTTTTTGTGAGGCCCCATTAAAAAAAAAAATTCATCTACTTTTGATGAGCTGGATTGGACCAGGACCCTCAGTAGGCATTGTACTGAACGCATTACTAATTTGTATTGTTACGTACAGGAGAGCAAATCTATCTTACCTGACAATAGTTGGGGGTCGGCTTTTGAGTGTGTGGGGCGGCTGAAATAACGAAAAAATGTATCCCCATTTTAGACGTGTATACGTGCCTTTGCAGTATTTTATGTGGATTTTCATGTTATAGGTACTTTTTAGTTAGTAAGTAGTAAGTACCTATACATGGTACTTGTTAGTTAGCGCGCGGCGCGATTTTTTTTACGGGTTTGCCTGATAAAACCCAGAAATATAGGCGGTGGACCTTATAGAGGATAAGAAGCTAAAAATGTTATTCATTCAATTCAGCGTTACGAAGAACCGATGACGATGACTATGACTTCGTTATAACGATGAATACCGATGTGACGCCGCAAAGCGGCGTGAAAATGTTAATTTTATGTACTGGAAAACGAAATTTTAATATTGGAACCAGACCGTGAGTGGAGCCCCTTAGGTAACCCCTTCTCCGGGTTGCGCATCTCGGTATGATTACAAATATTGAAATGAAGGTAGTTTGTTTATGCATTAGCCTCGGATAGTAAATCACGATGACCGGTGGCAGTCAGCGTTCAATATTACATATGATAATAACCAGTAAAACGCCTTTTTGGGCGATCACCGAGCGGGCGCGCTCTGGTAAAGCTAAAACAGGTTTGAAATATGAAACGGTACGGGAGCACACGTGGTAGTAACACATAGTCCTTTTAGTCCTTTTAGTCCCCCATAAAAATTGGCAGGCCTCCATGCATGCCAACATAATAATTTAGTTTTATTAAATTGTTCATGATCTCTATTCTCGAATCCGCTAAAAGGGAGTACGTCCTGAGCGCTGCATGCTTCAGCGTATACAAAATGAATGCTTAAATTAATAATGCTATTTTTGATCAATAATTATTTTTGTTCCTTTCGACGTTTGCGTGAGCCACACGCTGTGGTACCACTCCTATCAGAACGCATCATACCAAAATCAAAATTGATTTGATGGTCCTATCCAATGGTGAAAACCCGATCTCAACCGGAGCAGTGGTTGCAAAGTTATTAGCTTCCGAAAAGCGTCTGTATGGCCGGGTCGGTCCGGTTCGGGCCGGTTCGGACCGGGTCAAATGTAAATTTGTCTAGTAAGAAGTAAGTTGACGAGAAACATCACGGGCGCGTCGCGCCCACTCGGTAATAACTGTATACATATGTACCGAACTGTAACAAACAACTGGTAACAGTGGGTTGAAAGCAGCAAGAGGCAGCACGACTTCTCTGCGCATACATGGTCCCTGTGTAGCTGGAAGAGCCTGGGGGGGGGGGGGGGGGGGAGATGGCTTAGGGAGATGATTCTGGCCTGTTTCCACTATTCTCTGCCCATTTGCTGGAGCTCTTCGGTCCAGCAAATGGGCACCGCTGGAGCAGCTTCTGGGTGCCGATCTCCTCGTCTTTGCGTTCACGTCGCCTTTTTCGGAACTCGGCAGACTAGCTAAACATATAGCCTGCTTGAAACTTGAAAGTTAACATTTTATGAATGGAATGGGCCCTGGGGCCAGCAATTACCGCCAAGGAGAGCCTCTGCCAGATACTCAATTCAATTTTGTTTCTTCATTTTCCAAATTTGCATAAGCAATTGCGAAACTTGTGTCATGCCGCGAAGCGGCGCGAAATTTGCCATTTTTTACACTAAATAGCTTGATTTTGTTCTGCTGCAAAGGCAATTTTTACGATAAATTGTTAATTTTCCCCGCAAAAAGTGTGTGTGTGACAGTGCTGGTCAATGACCACAGGTCACCTATTACCGCTACCACTGATCGTGGATCACTCGTGACTGCTACCATTGACCTCAGGTCACTTGTGACCGATACTACTGACCTCAGGCCACTTGTGACCCAAGCCACTGACCTCAGGTCATGTTTGCTCAGTGTGACCCTTGCTGCTGACCTCGGGTCACCTGTGACCCCCGCCACTGACCGCGGGTCACCTGTGACCGTTGCCACTGATCGTGGATCCCCGTGACCCATTCCACTGACATCAGGTCATGTGTGCTCAGTGTGACCCCTGCCACTGACCTCGGGTCACCTGTGACCGCAGCCACTGACCTCGGGTCACATGTGACCGCTGCCACTGACCTCGGGTCACCTCGGTGGGCGTCGGGGAGTCAGCAACAGAGCCCATTTCGCCCGCAGCCCGGGTCAGCCAGACCTGTCGTAAAGCTGGCTGCAAAGACTGCACCAGGGGAATGGGCGCCGTCTCTACTGAGGGCAGTGTTGCTGGTTATAATGAGTCTGGTCCCACGGCTATACAGCTTCACATTATGGCCAGAAGGTGGCACTGCCGTCATCACGGCAGCGGGTCAGAGGTTAGCATACACATTCCGATCTCCTAATGAGAGTCTCCGAGATGGAAGTAATTAGCAAACACATGCATTCTGATTTTGCGTGCTACATGAATCATGATGGTGTTTACAAATAATTGTAACTTTATAACTAATGGATTTGACTTTTTGTTGTCTGCGAAGAATGCCTAAATAAATAGGTAGGTAAAGAGCAGTTGGATTTCAAGACCCAATGATTAGAAGAAGATTGACATCAGAAAAGACAAAACTAAATGGAATAAAATGAAATAAAATGCATATTTAATTTAAAGAACGTTTGTATCTCCTCTTATACTAGCAAAACACACATCCTGCGTGACAACAAGATAGTGTCTACGTTAATTCTACTAACTGTCAAAACGAACGCGTTTCCCTTCAAGTCGTACGGATGTTACCCGTTAACCCTCGCCAGTGTAAGGGGGAGGGGTGCCCCTCCCCGTCTTTCGTTTTTGGGGAATAACTCACGTATTTATCAACCGATTGCGATGAAACTTACAGTGCCCTACTTTTAAACAATTTGACACATACTCTGAAAATTTCCAACTTCTACTCTCTATGACCCGTGACTTATGATCAGTTTCTCAAGGTCATGTCAGGCACAACTGGCATCCCGTAGTATCGATGTTTGTAACTTGTGCAGTGTTCGAGTGTGTATTGTTCAGGAGCATATGCACAGGTGTTAACAGGTGACATTTATAATTTCCACTGAGATCATGACCTCCGATGACCAGACATGATTTTGTTTGGCCTCTGGAAGTTTCTAGGACATTTTGTGACGCTGATTTAAAATTTGGCATCCATTTTACATAATTATATGTTACACTGGGGTCATGCACTTTCACAGGTCAACCGCGGTCACTGACCTCCGATGACTAGAGATGACTTTTTTTGGCTTCTGGCAGTTTCTATGACATTTTGTGACGCTGATTTCAAATTTGGCACCCATTTTGCATAATTATATGCTCATTCACGATTATAACTCGATTATAATTCAATATCTACACATGCACGATTTGGATGACATCCTGGTCATTGACATGACCTGAGGTCACATAATGACCCAGTACCTTAAAATCGAGTACCAACGGCTTCCTCTCATCACAAGAAACACACTCGTCTTTGAATCGAAGCACTAGCTCAATTAGGCGCTAAACGCCAGAGGTCGTACCCCCCCCCCCCCCCTGCACGGTCACATAGGTATCAGACCCTGCACTGGCGAGGGTTAAGAAGAGACGCTGCTCTGGGCACACTGTTCCGGTAGCCCCGCCTGGTTACCACATATTTACCTGGTTACCACTGTGCCGCCTGGTTACCACAGATTTACGTCGTAAAAACCTGACTGGTACGAGCTTCCGTGCGGTTGCGGCTGCCGCGGGAACACCTCTAATCAGGCGGCTCAGCCACCGAAAACGGACTGATCCAACAACCATCTTCAGATCATCGAGTTTGTTCCGTATGTCGCACCATCAATCTTACACAGGATATCGCTGCCGCACACAGCCTGTCGCAGGATGTGCTGCAATTTGGCAGAGGTGGTTCATTCAGGGTTGATTGCGCAAAACGGATATTGTTTTCCAATACGAGCTTTGATATGTTAGAAAGGAAGTTCATTGAATTGAAGTTATGGAACGAAAGTATGAGATCAAAGTTGATATATATTTTGTCCTTTCTCTGGAAGTGTTTGGTAGACTCGTTGTTGTAATATACCCTCATATACTTCATATTTTCATTACATTACACATTACATTACACATTTGATTTGTTTTCCAAGGCATGCATCGGTTAAAAAATCGGTTATTTTTTAGAAGGAAAAAATATTGAAAATATGCCCCTCTAAAAATATAGTGGGCCAAATCCGGTGACTTTTTTTCGGTGGGGTACCTTATGCCCCCTGATAAAAAATTGCCCCCCCCCCCTGGAGTGAATTCTGGGTACGCCACTGGACGTCACGGAACGGATAGCCTGCGCTGATCGGCCACGCGGACCCTCCTGTCTGAGAGGTGAAGAACTGGTGATATGTGCAGACGCCGACTGTGTACCAGTGTTCGCCACGGGCAGGGGTGGTAAAGTGTTCTGTCCTTATGGATAAGGTCGGGGACAAAATGCTCCTTCTCATGAAGTACTCAAGGGTCAAAATGCCAGCACAAATAATTACTGTCATTTCTGTGAAAATTTACTAAGCGATCATGTCCTTAGAAATACTGATCGTCAAAACCACTTCAGATGTATTATTAACTTAATCATCATATTCATCACGTCAGTATGTATGTACATTTACTGTTTTATTAGCAGTTGCGTTTCAGCTCTTGATTGCCAATACGAATAAATTACATTAAAACAAAAAATCCGCCGAAAAAAATCTGACGAAAACAAAAATCCGGACGATATATTCAACACGTGGGGTCACTGAACCAAAAATGCACCTGGGTCTTCAAGCATGGCCTATAATAACATGATCCAGAAGGAATTGGGCTGATTCATGCGTATCCTCAAAATAGGAAGCATTTGAATATTTCCCCATTGAATTATAATGGGGAGGTCACGAAATTGACCCGACCTTAGATCACCGATATACAAAATCCGAGATAGACGAATTGTAGGTACTTATGAAATCCTGTAAGTACCAAATCGATCGACCAAAAACTGTGGCTGTGGTACGACCGCACACCTTTTTTTTAGGTGGGGTTATGTGACCTGGCCTGGTGACCTGACCTGTGATGACCCTTGGTCAAGAATTGTACAATATGTGGGCAATTGATGTCTTATCACGCGCCCTGGAGGGGAGAGGCGAAATCCGCACACTCCTCCGGTTTTTCGAAGATAGCGCAAAAACGGCGGCGCTGCGCGCCGCCGTTTTTTGTACACCTGTTCAGAAATGAACTTCCCACATTATGTACAATTCTTGGCTTCGGGTCATCTCAGGTCAGGTCACCAAATCAGGTCACGTGATGACCTCAACTCCAAAACGTTTGCAGTAGTACCACAGCCACAGTTTTACGCCTATCAGTTTCAATTTTGCAGGACTTCATAAGGTCATAGATACCAACAATTTGTTTATCTCGGATTTCTAATATCGGTGACCTAAGGTCAGGTCAATTTGGTGACCGCCAACACTCTTTTGTCAATAACTATCGACATAATGCAGATAGAGAAGAGAAAATGGTGTCAATGTGTTTGTCTCGTCTAGACACGTCTCCCAATATGCAACATGACCAACTTGGGTCACTACTTGACCTTGACCTGAGGTCAAATTTCTCAGTTGACCTAACCCGGTCACAATGCAAATGATTCGAAGCGACTTGACTAGAGAAACACACAAACACGATGGCGTAAAAACTATTGATTTATCTTTATTAGGTAAAAAGTTATTTGCGAAAAACAGTTTGGCAAACAAAATCACCTTTTTGACATTTGATGACCTCTGGAGCCTAAACTATTGACCTGAGCTCAAATCTGAGGACACTTGTTTACACTATTTTGCAAGGGCTTTCGATTTATTTTTTCCATGTTGTGCTAACTATCATAGTTCACGAGATATTTGGGGGTGTTTGAAGCGAAGTCTTGAAAACTTGAAAATCTGACTCTTGATGACCTCTGGTGACCTCAATATTGACCTGAGAAGAAAGAAAAATGAACGAAATACTTTCGAAAGAGCTTGTCTCGAGCTATCTAACGTCGTTTTCTGTTTGTCGCTACGTTGGGTGGTTTTCGAGATAATAGGGGGGGCGAAATCGCCCCCCCCCCTCCAGGTCGTGCAATTATCAGAGGCCCTCCAGGGCGCGTGTTAACATGTGCCAAAAATTGCGGCGCTGCGCGCAGCTGTTTTTTTGCTATCCTCGAAAAACCTTAGGGGAGGGGGGCGTCTAAACGCCCCACCCCCGACACGGCGCGGGAAATCCGGATAGTCGATTCCCCCGGGGGCGGGCCGGGGTGCTAGTGCATTTTCAATGGAGGTCCACTGGCAGGACAGTGGATTTCACTGTCCTGGGACCCCACCCCTTTAACTCGAAAACTAAAAGAGTTAGAAAGACGCGGAAAAAAACGTTCAAAAGCTCCCGACCAGCACATTTGAAGGTACTTGTGATGGTTTTTCCTCAAGTCAATATTGAGGTCACCAGAGGTCATCAAAGGTCAGATTTGCAAGTTTTAGGACTTCGCTCCTGAAACCCCCAGCTATCACAGGAACTATAATAGCTAGGAACAAACGGAAAAATGCAATGGAAAGCGCTTGAACAATGCAATCGCCAAAGCGTCCTCAAATTTGAGCTCAGGTCAAAAGTTGAGGCTCTAGAGCTCGTCAAATGTCAAAAAGGCTTTAAAAAACGTTTATCACGAATAGCTTTTTACCTAATACAGATAAGGCAATAATTTTGATGCCATCGTGCTTGTCTCGTCAAAACGCTTCGCCTCATTTTAATGTTGACCAGGTCAGCTCAACTTACAAATGTGACCTCAGGTCAACGGCAAGTGGTGGTGACTCAAGTAGGCCCAGGCCCAGCCCAGGCCCAGCCCAGGCCCAGCCCAGGCCCAGCCCAGGCCCAGCCCAGGCCCAGCCCAGGCCCAGCCCAGGCCCAGCCCAGGCCCAGCCCAGGCCCAGCCCAGGCCCAGCCCATGGCCCATGGCGAACTCTGCTGTGTACCCTCTGACATATTTCTGGATGATCGGGAAGGGGTCGGTGCAGAGGACGCGATCTGGCTGCAGCCAGAGTATAAGGCAGCCATGCATATCAAATGGCTGGACTGGACGCGGCACTCAGGGGCGTTAACGTGGCGATCGCCTGGTGAATCAAGACACCGATTTTCTCACCGACTCTGCCACCGTCCAGAACTGGATTGACAACACTCTGAGCTGTTAATCGCGTTTCGGAACAAAATGTCACGGGGCATGCATGGGTCGCCGCTCCATGCATACCCTTTGGGCTGATGTCATCCACGAGCTTATCTGCCTTTGGGTCGATATCATGTACGAGCCGGCGACAAATGTCAGCTCACAATGGAGATCACTGGTGAATTCGGCGAAGACGTTTATGACGCACTGACACGGATGCTGAAAGCGTGGCTGCGGGCTCGTGACTCATGAACCCCTCCAGCGGTTATAGCGTCGGTTGCAGGCCAGCGGAGAGATCTGGACGCGGCGATAATTCAGACAGTGCACGAGAGCAACGGCTATTTATTTATTAATTCATTTATTTACTCATGCATCAAGGCACTCCTCGATACGGGATGGTTTTTAGCGAGATCAGGACGAAGGATTCATCTGCAGGTCCAGTGCACCAACACAAACTGAAGCTCATACTCAAAACTACCATTCAGAACGAAGCAAGAATACGCAAACACTAGGAAGCTAGGAAACGCATAGGTATAATTTAGTGTCAGAGAAACTTGGATGGAGCATTCATACAATTGCAGTGTGATCAGTTTTCCGTTTCATGAATCACATTGGCAGGCTGTTTTTTTGGACTGGTTCCAACAGGCTGGGTGGCATAGCAGTACTGTTAACCCGCGCACTGCAGGTTTGCGCCAAACATGAACTGCAGGGGGTTGATTTCCGCCCCGTGAGATCTCGAAAACTAAGCTACGTAGCGACAAGCAGAAAGCGGCGTTTGATAGCTTGATACAATTTCTATCGAAAATATTGTTAATTTTTTAGGTCAGATCAAAATTGAGGTCACCAGAGGTCATCAAAGGTCAAATTTTCCAGTTTTCCCGTTTTAGGACTTCGCTCCAGAAATTCCCCTATATCTCGGAAACTATGCCAGGTAGAAACAAAACGGAAAAAGCAATCGCCAGCCATTGACATTTTTAACCGACAACGTTACCGTAAATTTGATCTCAGGTTAATATTTGAGGCTCCAGAGGTAAAAAAAAAGAAAAACAGGCTGTTTTTTTTTGCAAAACCGTTTTTCGCTGATAACTTTTTACCTAATAAAGATAACGGAAAACTGTTTACGCCATTGTGTTTGTCTCGTCAAGGCGCTGTGAACAAAATACATCTCAACTTTGTTAGGTAAACTTCAAAATGTGGCCTCAGGTCACGTGACCTTGACCTGAGGTCAAGACCCAAGTAGGTCATGTTGCATATAAGGAGACGTGTATCGACGAGACAAACACATTGCTGTTGGGTTTACTTCTCTATCTTTATTATGCCGCGAGTTATTGACAAAAAAGTGATGGTGATCTCTAATGACCTCAAATGACCCCATAGGGGTCACTGAACAAAACTTACACTTGGATCATCAATACTATCCTATAATAACATGATCCATAAGTAATTGGACTAATATCATGCATATCCTTGAATTGATGAAATCTCATTTGAATATTTCCCCATTGACTTATTATGGGGAGGTCACGAAATTGACCTGACCTTTGGTCACCGATATCAAAATTCCGATATAAAGGAATTGTAAGTACGTATTCTCTCATGATACCCTGTAAGTTTCAAACTGATCGGTGAGACACTCTGGCTTTGGCACAACTGCAAACTTTTTTGGAGGTGGGGTCACTTGACCTGGTCTGGTGACCTGACCTGAGATGACCCGAGGTCATTTTTGTTAAAGTGTGCGCAATTGATGTCCCAACAGGTGTGCCAAAACTCGGCGGCGCTGCGCGCCGCCGTTTTTTCGCTATCTTTGAAAAACCTGAGGGGGGGGGGGGGGGCGGAAATCACCCCCCCCCCCTGCAGTGCGCGGGTTAAGTGAAATAAAACAGTCTGCTCGTTCAGGGCGACACATGGATGACATGTCTCGGCAGCATTTTCGGCAGTGTTTTCGCTATCTGCGAAAAACCTGAAGGGGGGGGGGGATCACCCCCCCCCCCCCTGCAGTGCGCGGGTTTACTTCTTAAGTTGTGCTTGCCATAAAGGCATATATCATTCAAGAATATCAAATTCAAGAGAACTTTGGAAGAACCTAAAGAAGAACCTTGGTATGCCCGAAATGGTTCGAAAATATATTTCGAGTTTCGCTGTCCTTGCGAGGACATTTGCTTGGTCCGAGAATCATGCCTGATGGTAGCAGCAGTTCACCAATCGTGCCTGATGGCAGCAGCAGTCCACCAATCGTACGTGATGACGGCAGCAGTCCACCAATCGTGCCTGATGGCAGCAGCAGTTAACCAATCATGCCTGAGGGCAGCAGCAGTCCACCAATCGTGCGTGATGGCAGCAGCAGTTCACCAATCGTGCCTGAGGGCAGCAGCAGTTCACCAATCGTGCGTGATGACGGCAGCAGTCCACCAACCATGCCTGCTAGCAGCCGTTCGCCAATCGTGAGGAAGCCGACCATGGAACGCCCTCTTACCGCTAATCATAACCCCTGAGCGCCATTCGTGATCTCGATTAGCGATTAGCTGAAACTAGCGGTACTCATGTTACCCGAACGTACCCCTCAAAGCTTATCTACCACGGGTCCTGCGTTCGCCAGAGGGTCCCATTAGTCGCAGAGATGCCAGCAGGTCAATCCGTTTTGTGAAGCTCCACTTACGTCTTCCTTTATGGGGTTCCCACACACAGCGTCTGGGGCGGCGGAGTTTACGATCGTCCGACCGAGCAGCGCAGGTCGTGACCGTTCCGCCCGCTCCCGTGAGATGTGAGGACAGCGCCCGCAGACGCCGGCGTCTCCCCTCCCCCCCGCCCCCTCACCTGCCGAATACTGCCCCCCGCGCCGGCCGAGCTCCGTGACCTCCTATCCAGCCCGCCGCGCCCCGTTGGGTGCGCCTCTGCCCCCGGCGGCTGCAACAGAGCACCGGAACTTCCGGCCATCCGGTCTACCGTCCGCCCGGCCGGCGGGCCGGCGGCGCCGCCTTGGTAGTACCTGCCTCCTGGCCTGGCCCGCCGGGGAGGGGGCGGGAGGGGGTAGCGTCGTTTGGCCGGTTGGCCACTAATCCTCCGTCAAGGTCACTGACTGGCTCGGTGCGGCACTGTACCGGGCCGTGCGGCCGCGTCGGCGCCGGTTGCGTGCTACAGATCCCACACGCCGACACAACACACGCCTCCCGTCATTCGGCGAGAACAGGCAGGACCTCTTGTAAGGGATTTGTACTGGGGGCGGGGGGGACGCATATTTCTGTATGGTGGGCAAGCTATCTCCCAAATCGTGCTGTATTTGTTATTATTTATTATTGTACAATATGTTTCACGAACAGGACAATAATTGTATGTTATATGATGTATTGCAATAATCTTATCTGATCCTAGGTCATATAGATACCAGATGTGGATAACAGGGATGGACGCAGAATGCCTTAAAGGGAAATATTCACCTTTTGATTTTTGTTAGCAACAATTTATTTGGCTACCGTTATGGTATCAAAATGATGTGATTTAAATTTAAGAATTAAATAAAACTATTCCCTAATTCGAAGTTGGAAGTTTGGGAAAATTAATGATCGGTATTTTCCCTCCACTATTGGAAAGCACAACATCTGGCGCAACACAAAGCGCAACATCGCTTTTGCATCAATCTGTTCAACGTTGTTGAATGGGCACTTATAAACAAATCGCCGACACTAAATAGGTCGCCGTCGGGTGCCAAGCTAAACTGCCGATTTCATTGGACTTTTTTCAAATGATTGTTGATTGTTCATAAAAGTTTGGCACATATTCGCAAAAGATAGAGTGCAGGAAACATATTGCATACCTTCATGATAAATAACAATGCGTAGGGAGGTTAATTTACTGAATTCGTTACCAAGTACTTGCTGAGTACCGACCGATATAAGCGTGGATCGCTTATCGGTAGGAAACTGCCAATATCTTTCGGTAGGAATGCTTATATGCAAAATGTGATGTATTTACATCATATTTTGGCCTCGTCTATCGATTGCAGGTGATAACTCCATTTTTGTGGAAAAAGGTGAATATTTCTCTTTAACCCGCGTCCCGAGCACTGCCGGGGGTTCGCACCAACCACGAACTGCCGGGGAGGGGCGATTTTCGCCCCTCCCCCTCCCCCCAAAAGATCTCGAAAACCACGGAGCGAAGCGACAAGTGCAAAACACTTGGATAGCCCGAGACAAGCTCTATCGAAAGTATATCGGCCTTTTTTAGGGGTCAAGTCAATATTAAGGTCACCAGAGGTCACCAAAGGTCACATTTCTGCTATATATGAGCAGACTGGTTATTGATTCGACACTGCTTGGATCGATTGGAATCGTTCAATCAAAATTCCTTGAATACAAAAAAATAGTAGATTCACCACCAGAACTTTTGATTCATGAATCGTGATTGAATCAAAATCTGCATCAAATCAAGGCTGATTGAATCAGAAGATTTAACGATTCAAGTACACTGGTAAATTGTGCAAATACATGCAGTCCCATGGCTACATTCATTTATACTGAAATATTGTTTTGGCTAACAATGTTTTAATGATCATATATATGTATGTTTCCATTTTTATTAATTGGACATAAATTTACCACATATATTTAAATTTTGAATCAAACGTGAATCAATTAAAATATGTTTTTGATTCTTTGAATCGGAAAGAATCAATTCTCAAAATTGTATTCGTGAATCGAACGGTGGTTGCATCATTCAGATTCCAAAATGAATCATGATTGAATCATTCCAAAAAAGTTGAACCAATAACCAGTCTGTATATGAGTGCCCTTGCTAAAACCGTCTATATCTCGAAAACTAACAGAGTTAGCGACGCGCCGAACAAAGCGTTCGAAAAATAATAGAATTGTACGTCACTACAGTTGCATCAGAATTTACTTCATGTCAATTGTTAGGTCAGGATAATCCATTAAGTTAGAAACATTCTAAAAATCGCTGAACTATTTTGAAGCAATGACTTTTGATAGCAATATTATAGAGTAAAACATATTTCACCATTGTGTTTGTCTCATCGATACGCATCGAATGATATTATCATCGAACATTGAAAACAAATGACATCTATGTCATACTACGGGACGCCTATATGTATAGGTAAACGTAAACCTATAGGTACATACTTATATAGGCTATATAGGCTTTACCTATAGGTAAAACAGTACTTAATAGTTCAAAAAGTGACTCATTTTACCTTTGGAAGTCATAACCCGGTTAGTTTTAAAGACACAACTTCAAGTCCTTTACGCACATTCACCGTGCAAGTTACCATCATATATCTTAACACGCGTACGGCCGGGGGAGGGTGATTTCTGCCCCCCCCCCTCAGGTTTTTCCTGAATAGCGGGAAAATGGCAAAAATGGCAACAAAAAATGCAAAATGGAAAAATGGAAAAATGACCAAATTTGGTACAGCTGTTTGGGCATCAATACCCACATAGTCTACTGAAATTTATATCGAGTCATCTCAGGTCAGGTCACCAGGCCAGGTCACGTGACCCCCCCCCCCCTCCAAAAAGTGTGCGGTCATACCACGCCACAGTTGTTAGCCGATCGGTTTCAAATTTACAGGATTTAATAAGGCCATAGATACCTCAAATTCGTTTATCTCGATTTTGTTTTTATATCGGTGACATTAGGTCGGGTCAATTTCGTGACCTCCCCATTATAAATCAATGGGGAAATATTAAAATGATCCTATTCCGGGGATACGCATGATATCAGCCCAATTCCTTCTGGATCATGTTACCATAGGCCATTCATGATGACCCAGGTGCATTTTTGTTCAGTGACCCCTACAGGGTCAGCCGAGGTCATCCGAGGTCACCAACACTTTTTTGTATACCAGTAAAACGCCTTTTTGGGCGATGACCGAGCGGGCGCGCACTGGTAAAGCTAAAACAGGGTTGAAATCTGAAACGGTACGGGAGCACACGTGGTAGTAACACATAGTTGCCAGGACTCCATGCATGCCAACATAAAAACTAAGTTTTATGAAATTGTATATGATCTCCTTTCCCGAATCCGCCAAAAGGGAGCACGTCCTGAGCGGCTGCATGCTTCAGCGTATACAAAACGAATGCTTAGATAAATCAAGCCATTTTCGATCAAGAATATTTTTTAACTGGGTAAGTGCTCGTTGAATGTAAGGCATTAGATATATAATGGTGAAAATTATTTTTATATGACCTCCTTACAAATTACTAATATTCAAGTTTTAGTGCATTTATATATATTTTATATGAATTTTCGGCCACGGGCCATGATCACATGTACAATAAAGCAAATATGAACCATCTTTCATCATCTTTGCTTTATTGTATATGTGATCATGGCCCGTGGCCGAAAATTCACATACAATATATATAAATGCACTAAAACGTGAATAGTAAAAAAATGAATAGTCATATACAAATAATTTTCACCATTATATAAGATTTTGTTTTGTTCATTTCGGCGTCTGCAGGTGCCACGTCCTGTGATACCACCCCTATCAGAACGCACCATAACAAAATCAAAATTGATTTCATGGTCCTATCCAATGGTGGAAACCCGATCTCAATCGGAGCAGTGGTTGGAAAGTTTCCGAAAAGTTTCCGGAAAGCGTCTGTATGGCCGGGTCGGGTCGGGTCGGGCCGGGTTGGGCCGGGTCAAATGTAAATTTGTCTAGTAAGTTGACGAGAAACCTCACGGGCGCTTCGCGCCCGCTCGGTAATAACTCTCGACAGAATGCAGATAGAGAAGTGAAACCAGTACTAATGTGTTTGTCTCATCGAGCCACGCCTCTCAATATACAACTTGACCTACTTGGGTCACCACTTGACCTTGACCTGAGGTCAACTTTCCATATCGACCTAACCTGGTCACCATGCATATGATTCGAAGCGCCTTGACGGGAAAACACGATGGCGTCAAAATTATTAGCCTATCTTTATTAGGTAAAATGTTATTTTGAAAAACAGCTTTGCCAAAAAATAACATTGTTGACCTTTGATGATCTCTGGAGCCTAAAGTATTGACCTGGTATACAATTTGAGGCTACCATAGGATTACATTTTTGTAAGAGCTTTCCATTGCTATTTTTCGTTTGTTCCTAGCTATCATAGTTCCTGTGATATCTGGGGGTTTCTGGAGCGAAGTCCTAAAACTGGAGAATCTGACCCTTGATGACCTCTGGTGATCTCAATATTGACCTGACATACAAAACACTGATATACTTTCGATAGAGCTTGTCTCGAGCTTTTTAATGCCGTTCGGTTGTCGCTACGTTGCGTGGTTTTCGAGATCTTAGGGGGGGGGGCTGAAATCAACCCCCCCCCCCCCGGCCGTTCGTGCTTGGCGCATACCCCGGCCGTGCGTGGGTTAAGGTTTTTGAAGTCCTTATAAAGTTATATTTGTATGAATTGTTTCTATGTTTTGGAACTTTATATTTTAAAAAAAATCAGAGATAGTTGATTGACAGGCAGGTCTGTAGTGATTTATTCGACATCTCAAAATTGAATTAGGAGCGCCCTTGCCAGGTAGTAGCCCTCTGAAAAAATTGGGAGCGCCCTTGTAGGGCCCTATGAAGTTTGAAAGAGGACCTCCAGATCGGCCTCTCAGGTCCGACAGAAGCCTTCTCAGACCGACCCGAGGGCCCTCTCAAACGGACCAAGGGACTTCTCAGACCGACATAAGGCGGTCTCAGATTTGGAAAATACCGTCTCAGATCAGCCGCAGGCTCTCAGACTTGCTAAGGCCCTCCTAGACTGGCCCAGGGCCTCTCAAACCGGCCTTAGATGCAACTCTCAGGCTGCCTACAAAATGCCATTTTACACAAGCCGAGGGCCTTCTTGGGTCGGTCAAGTTCTCTTGTGACCCGTCTGGGACATCTTTGACCAAGCTCTCGGGATGTCTGTGAAATGCCTTCTCAGACCGGCCGAGAACATATGACCGGTCACTGAGGGCATAGGACCCAGGGCACTGTAAAAGCCTGACCGAGGCCTCTTTCCGACCAGTTGAAATACCTTATCAAGACCCGCCAATGGCTTCCTTAGGCCTCTGACCGGCTGACCACAGGAAAGGCCCACAGTCTCAAAAACGGCCCTGACGCCTAGGAGATTGTTTTGCCCCCCCTCCCCCTCCCCCTGAAACTACATTGTGCCGCCAATGGTCGAACCGAATGTCGAAAAATGCCAGCTATCAGTCCAGCCTCACAAATCATTGTCCGGCGCCCCCTGCCAAACATGCCGCGTAACTGTCAGGAGATGGGATGAGATAGTGAAATTGCTTATATTGTCAGAACACCAGTCAGAATACGTACATTCCCGCAGTAAAAGTGAAGTGGTATTTCTTAAAGGGAATAGTTCACCTTTAGCATGGGGTTTTCAACTGAGATAGCAGATTTGTAGAGCAGATCGAAAATGGGTTGTGTGAAAAAATTAGCCCCTTACGTTACGTAATGTCGACAGGACTAGTGGGCCCCTTTTAGAAGAAGAAGTTGAATTTCCCTGAAACTTGTTTCGGGTCCTCTCAACGGTTGTTTGCGTTACAAGCAGCCTGCGTATATATGCCTAAAGTCCGTCGATATTGTGTGCAATAGTTTCCATATCCAAGCTACCATATGCATGACGTCATAATTGTTATGAAGTTGTTTATGGCCATGCAGGAGAAAAGAGAAACATGCCTATTTTTCGACAGATATCCATCTATCGTCCAAACAAATTCCATATTCGTTTTTTTCAGCTCAAAATACCCCGTATAGCCAAATTTGAAGACAACTTTCAAGGTGACCTATTCCCTTAAAAGGGAATGTTTCACCTTTCTGAAAGTTGTCAAATATACGCTGGTTGTAGTCGAAAATATGAAATAAGTGCTGCTGAAACGATGGTGATATTTTTTCACTCGAAAAGTCACTTAACTTTAAATAAATTAAGTTTTAAATTTGGGCTGATGACGTCATTATTGAGCTATAGACCGCCGCTGATTGGCTGACGAAGTGGGATTGGCTGAAAAGGTGTCTGTCAGCCAATCAGCGGCTGCACCAGCCTGGGTGCATTTTGCAAATGGTAAATTCAATTGCTTAAAAACGGTTAAGTTTTGGGGAAAATGCCCTTAGTAATTTAGACATGTCAATAACGGCCCAAGATAATGGCTATCTCAGTTCAAAACTAATACAAAGGTGAAACATTCCCTTCAACACATTACCATCCAGTCTTATTCACTTAGTTAACCGTTCTTTTCCTTTAGATCTGCGTCAATTGAAGGTTTTTCTTTCGCCGATTCAAGTATGTGGTTTTTATACAGACAAGATGACAATTACCTGCCCCCCCCCCCCCAGTGACCCTATTTCAGCTCGACTGGGGGGGGGGGGGCGGCTTCACTGGGGGCTTCACTCACATGTTAACTGGGGGGCTGCGCCCTCCCCCAGTTAACATGTTTCTGCAGATCGAATGGTGCTTGTGGTATAACCGTACGGCGTCAAATATATGAACAGTGGAGGAAAAATTGATGGTACTACATTTAATGACGCACTGTAATGTTATCCTCGGACCAGAAACGGCTAAAATCATTTCGGAGGTAAAATCCTTATCTGTATTTGCTAATACTTGTTCAAATGTTCACACTGAACTAGTTGCAGATTATTAGCCCCGGAAGATTAGTTGTATATACCTGACACAAAAATCAACCTCAGTTTGTAACAAGCCCAATTAGCTCCAGACATTTGTCCATGCAGAGTCGTTCCTTGACTCCATGACCATAGTGGACTCATTGACTCTCGAATGAGTCTCGATGACTCACTTCGAAATTCACTAGTTCTTTCTCGTCGGTCCGTTTTCGGACCAATCCTGAATCTGACTCGCGCTTGCTTAATTCCATCATCATTATTACTGACCCGTCCCATTTTTACGCTTTCCCGTCCCGCTCTACCACCCTCCCGTTCCCACTTCCGTCCATGTCCATGCCTCTTTCATGTCCTTTTCACGCATTGCATTGGCGAACCAGGGGAGTGGCTGTTGGGCTAACTGACGTTCCCGGTTGCTTTTAGCGTCCTGTGTCGATCCCGGTCCCAGTCCCGTTCCGGTCCTGGTCGCGTTCCCGGTCGCGTTCCCGGTCCCGGTCCCTGGTCCTGGTCGCGTTCCCCGTTCCCGTTCCCCTGTCCCGTTCCCTGTCCCGTTCCCTGTCCCGTTCCCTGTCCCGTTCCCTGTCCGTTCCTGTCCCGTTCCTGTCCCGTTCCAGTCCCGTTCCCTGTCCCGTTCCCTGTCCGTTCCCTGTCCCGTTCCCTGTCCCGTTCCCTGTCCCGTTCCCTGTCCCCGTTCCCGGTCCCGTGTCCAGTTCCGTGTCGCGTTCCGTGTCTCGGTCCCGTGTCCCGCTTCCGTCCTGGGTTCCGTCCCCGGGTTCCGTTCCTGTTCCCGTTCGCGTTCCCGTTCCCGTTCCCGTTCCCGTTCCCGTTCCCGGTCCCGGTCCCGTCCGGTCCCGGCCCCGGTCCCGTTCCCGTTCCCGTTCCGTTCCCGTTCCCGCTCCCGTTCCCGGTCCCGTTCCCGGTCCCGTTCCCGGTCCCGTTCCCGGTCCCGTTCCCGGTCCCGGTCCCGTTCCCGGTCCCGTTCCGCGTCCCGTTCCCGGTCCCGTTTCCCGGTCCCGTTCCCGGTCCCGTTCCCGGTCCCGTTCCCGGTCCCGTTCCCGGTCCCGTTCCCGGTCCCGTTCCCGGTCCCGTTCCCGGTCCGTTCCCGGTCCCGTTCCCGTTCCCGGTCCCGTTCCCGGTCCCGTTCCCGGTCCCGTTCCCGGTCCCGTTCCCGGTCCGTTCCCGGTCCCGTTCCCGGTCCCGTTCCCGGTCCCGTTTCCGGTCCCGTTCCCTGTCCCGTTCCCGGTCCCCGTTTCCGGTCCCGTTTCCATACCCGGTTCCGGTCCCGTTTCCGGTCCCGTTTCCGGTCCCGTTTCCGGTCCCGTTTCCGGTCCCGTTCCGTTCCCGTTCCCGTTCCCGGTCCCATCCCCAGTCCCGTTTTCCGGTCCCGGTCCCGTTCCCGTTCCCGTTCCCGGTCCCGTCCCAGTCCCGGTCCCGGTCCCGTTCCCGTTCCCGGTCCCGTTCCCTTTCCCGGTCCCATCCCCAGTCCCGTCCCGGTCCCGTTCCCGTCCCGTTCCCGGTCCCGTTCCCGGTCCCGTTCCCGGTCCCGTTCCCGGTCCCGTTCCCGGTCCCGTTCCCGTTCCCGTTCCGGTCCCGGTCCAGTCCCAGTCCCGTTCCCGTTCCCGTTCCCGTTCCCGTTCCCGTTCCCGTTCCCGTTCCCGTTCCCGTTCTCGTTCTCGTTCCTGGTCCCGGCCCCGTCCCGGTCCCGGTCCCGTTCCCGTTCCCGTTCCCAGTCCCGGTCCCGTTCGCGGTCCCGGTCCCGTTCCCGTTCCCGGTCCCAAGTCCTGGTCCCGTGTCTCGGTCCCATGTCCGTGTCCCGGTCCAGTGACCCGTGTCCCGGACCCATGTCCCGGTCCCCGAGTCACGATCCCGTGTTGCAATCCCATGTCTCATTCCCGTGTATCGGTCCGTATCTCGGTCCCGTTCCCGGTCCCGTGTCTCAGTTCCGTGTCCAGGTCCCATGTCCTGGTCCCGTGTCTCGGTCCCATGTCCGTGTCCCGGTCCAGTGACCCGTGTCCCGGACCCATGTCCCGGTCCCGAGTCACGATCCCGTGTTGCAATCCCATGTCTCGTTCCCGTGTATCGGTCCCGTGTCTCGGTCCCGTTCCCGGTCCCGTGTCTCAGTTCCGTGTCCAGGTCCCATGTTCCGGTCCCATGTCCCGGTCCCATGTCCCAGTCCCATGTCCCGGTCCCATGTCCCGGTCCCATGTCCCGGTCCCATGTCCCGGTCCCATGTCCCGGTCCCATGTCCCGGTCCCATGTCCCGGTCCCATGTCCAGGTCCCATGTCCCGGTCCCATGTCCCGGTCCCATGTCCCGGTCCCATGTCACGGTCCCATGTCCCGTTCCCATGTCCCGGTCCCATGTCCCGGTCCCATGTCACGGTCCCATGTCCCGTTCCCATGTCCCGGTCCCATGTCCCGGTCCCATGTCCCGGTCCCATGTCCCGGTCCCATGTCCCGGTCCCATGTCGCGATCCCGTGTTGCGGTCCCGTCCCTCGGCCCCGTGTCTCAGTTCCGTGCCCCGGTCCATGTCCCGGTCCCGAGTCACGATCCCGTGTTGCGATCCCATGGCTCGGTCAACTTACTAGACAAATTTACATTTGACCCGGCCCGAACCTGCCCTAACCTGCCCGATCCGGCCCGACCCGGCCATACAGACGCTTTTCGGAAGCTAATAACTATGCAACCACTGCTCCGATTGAGATCGGGTTCTCACCATTAGATAGGACCATCAAATACATTTTGATTTGGTATGGTGCGTTCTGATAGGGGTGGTACCACAGCGCTTGGCACACGCAAACGTGGAAAATGAACAAAAATCATTCTTGAATATTTTTCAACACTGTTTTGAGAGACATGATAATAATCAGAATTGCTAATCTAACTCTCATATTGACAAAAAAAAATAGTAAATGAAACACAAGATCGGAAGCTTTCAGCTTGCGCCTTCATCAGCCCAGCTTGTTGTGGGGGTTGCTGATGAAGGCGCAAGCCGAAAGCTTCCGATCTTGTGTTTCATTTACTAAAACATCTTTTTGGCAATATGAGAGTTAGGTTAGCAATTCTGTTTACAAATCATTCTTCATCAAAAATGGCA
>JAXIVJ010008848.1:0-53659 GCA_036785665.1 Chirona hameri | reverse complement strand
CTCCCCAACGAGCCATTGCAAGAAGTAGGTATAACTGGATGTCTCTTCTTGTGATAAATGTATGATATTATAATGACGTATGTTAATAAATGCATACAAAGGAGCCACCTTCGCATCTTATTTTGTTCCTACATCAATGGAGAAGCGTGCTATGTCGTTGTCATGTCGTCATTCATGTCACGTGTTATGCCGTTTTCGCCATCTCAACTCACAGCCAATGTTCAGGTAGGATAGTCCAGGTAAGGTTTGTTTGTTTTGCAAAACGTTGATGTTATCTATCAGCAATATCAAGTATATGATGGTCCATATGAATAAATCATGTAATATTAGACCATTATTGTATACCCATACTGCGTGTCATTCACAAATGTAATTAAACAACATTTGTAATGTAATTAAACAACATTTACGACACAAAGCTGTTCTTCATTGTCAGTTTCAAAATTATACGAAGTTCTCACTACCGATGAAGAATTGATTTACCTCCTATATTGTTTTGCAACATCCCTACAACTGTTGAATTTCTTTTTCCAAAAATGTTCAGCTAGTAATTCTGATCGGAAAACCATTTAAGAGTAAAATAGACTAAATTGATGAAAGTGCAACACCGATACAATTATACAAATCGAGAAAAATATCGTTCCAAGATATTTCCTTTCTAATAACATAGACGAGTTCCATAATGTATCGCACATAAATAGTGTGTGTGTGCCTTTATATCGACGTTGTTGGAGCCTCGCAGATAAATGGTGCAGGGGAATCGTTTGAAAGTCGTCATTTGCTGAGCTGGGTGCCGCTGCTCACTCTGAAGCCAATATCGTTTGACACACGAGCCTAGCCATCAGCCAGTAAGCCATCGGAAGCCCGTCCAAGGCCATATGGTAAGATACATGGGCTATACGTTCAACGAGCTGTCTCAAGTTGGATTAGTTGCTGCTTGTGAGTGAGAAACTGCTCCCTGATCCGCCAATAAACTTTCTGATGCGCAATTACAGGGCGTTCCACGATCTGCAAAAGGCATTGTCATGTGCCTTCCTGGTCAAGCAAATATGATGCTCAGATCAATAGTTTAGGCTGCAGAGTAGAGGCGGCAAAACGTGGACCCGAGGACCCGGTCTCTAGACCCAATCTGGACCCAGTTGGTCCCAGACTGGGTCCCGCCAAATGATACTGGGTACAGACTGGGTCCAACTTATGTTTCATGCTGGTTTCCCGCAAGTAGGAACACTGTTAGGCAGGTTTATTTGTGCTGTTGGCCAATCTGAACTGTATGTATTTGCAACTACAAGAGTTAGTTTACTTGCGCTAACTGTAGAGTGCAGATTTGTCAATATTAGTTGCGAGACAACATTTTGCTAGTTGGGTCCGCTGGGTCCAAACTTGCCTTGCACCGGGTATAACTGGGTCCATTTTTAGATTGTTCAGCTTTTGGGACTGGGTAGGGTCTGGGTAAAAAATATATCAATTTTTGCCACCTCTACTGCATCAAATGTCATGCTGTTTTTGGTCAAACGTTTTCGCCAATAACTTTTATCTAATAAAGATCAGGCAATAATTTTGACGCCATCGTGTTTGTCTCGTCAAGGCACTTCGAACCATATACATGATGGCCGGGTTAGGTCAACTTCAAAATTTGACCTCAGGTCAAGGCCAAGTGGCAGTCTAAGTACATCATGTTGCATAAGGGGAGACGTGTCTTGAAAATTAAAACACAGTGGTGTCAGTTTCACCTCCCTATCTTCATTTTGTCGAGAGTTATTGACAACAGTGTCGATGACCTCAGCTGACCTCAACCAACCCTGTAGGGGTCACTGAGAAAAAATTGCACCTGGGTCATCAAGAATGGCCTAGAATACATGATCTAGAAAGGCATTGGAACTAATCTGATGCGTATCCTCATAAGAGGAAGCATTTTGATATGTTCCCATTGACTTAATGGGCAGGTTACGACATTGACCCGACCTTAATTCACCGATATAACAAATCTGAGATAAAAAAAATTACAGGTACTTGGGCCCTTATGAAATCTTGCAAGTTTCAAATCGCTCCATCAAACACTGTGGCTATGGCACGACCGCAAACTTTTGAAGGTGTGGTAACTTAACTTGACCTGGTGGCCCAGTGGCGCACGCAGGGGGGTCAAAGGGGTCAGCTGACCCCCCCCCCCCCGACATTTCTGAGGGGGCCCGCATAAAAAGGACCCGTATTCTGGCAGGGGCCCGGTCTTGGTAAGGCCTGATCGAGGCAGAGGTCCGGTGCACGCGGCGTGGCATGGGGCCCGGTCTGGACAATGGCCCGGTCACAACAGGGCCCGGTCCTTGCATATTCTTGATACGGGCCCCTTTCTGGTAGGGGCCCGGTCTTGGTCAGGTCCGATCGAGGCAGGGGCCTGGTGCTGGAAAAGGCGTCCTTTGGGGCCCGGTCAGGACGAGGGCCCGGACACAACAGGGCCCGCTCCTTGCAAATTATTTGATGCGGACCCTTCCTGATAGGGGCCCGTTCCTGGTAGGGGCCCCATCAAGACAGGACCCGGTGCTGTCAGAGGCGTGATATGGGGCACGGTCAGGTCGAGGACCCGGTCACAACAGGGCCCGGTCATTGCAAATTATTAATACGGGCCCGTTCCTGATAGCGGCCCGATCAAGACAGGACCCGGTGCTGGCAGAGGCGTGATATGGGGCCCGGTCAGGTCGAGGGCCCGGTCACAACAGGGCCCGGTCCTTGCAAATTATTAATACGGGCCCGTTCCTGGTAGGGGCCCGGTCTTGGTCAGTCCCGATCGAGGCAGGGGCCCGGTGCTAGCAAAGGCGTGATATGGGGACCGGTTAAAACCAAGGCCCGGTCACAACAGGGCCCGGTCCTGGTACATTATTGATACTGGCCCGTTTCTGGTAGGGGTCCAGTCTTGGTCAGGTCCGATCGAGGCAGGGGCCCGGTGCTGGCAAAGGCGTGATATGGGGTCTGGTCAGGACGAGGGCCCGGTCACAACAGGGCCCACTCCTTGCAAATTATTGATACGGGCCCGTTACTGGTAGGGGCCCATTCCTGGTAGGGGCCCGATCAAGGGATCAAGGGCGATCAAGGTGCTGGCAGAGGCGTGATATGGGGACCGGTCAGGTCGAGCATCTGGCCAAAACTAGTGGCTAGAGCAAACATGAACTAAATTTATCCCTTTACAACTGAGAAATATACGTTTTTCCCCTAGGGTTACATTGAAAAGGTCACGATTGTATAACTTGACCTTAGGTCACCGATATAGGAAATCCGAGATATTGTAGTCCTTAATGACTTCATGATGACCATGAGTTTCATGTCGCTCGATTAACCATGTCGCTCATGTCATGTCGCTCGAGTGCCGGTGGTGCTACCTAGAAGTTGTTTGGTGGTCATGTCATTTGACCTGACCTGACCTGGCCGGGACCCAATTTTTGCCCAAGCGTGGCTTAGCTATTCATTTCAAGTTGCTGAAAGTTTGAAGTCGATATCTCTATACGTTTTCTGATTATGGCGAAAAAACTAAGAGGGTGTGGCAAAAAATGCCATATCCATATCCTCCTGCGCAGGTACGGCGCCACAGGGGGGGGGGGGCAGGAGGGCCAGCTAGAAAATTATTGATTACCTAGGTGCAATTTTAGTTTAGTGACCCCTACAGGGTCAGCCGAGGTCATCCGAGGTCACCAACAGTTCAATGTCAATAACTCGACATAATGACGATAGAGAAGTGAAACCGACACCAATATGTTTATCTCGTCGCGACACGTCTTCTCATATGCAACATGACTTACTTGAGTCACCACCACTTGACCTTGACCTGAGGTCACATTTGTAAGTTAACCTGACCTGATCAACACTAATATGAGGTAAAGCGTTTTGACGAGACAAGCACGATGGCGTCAAAATTATTGCCTTGTCGTTATTAGGTAAAAAGCTATTCGTGATAAACGTTTTTTTAATAGCCTTTTTGACATTTGATGAACTCTGGAGCCTAAACTGTTGATTTGACCTCAAATTCGAGGACATTAAGCAACTGCATTTTCCAAGGGCTTTCCATTGCTTTTTACGTGTTTTTCTAGATATCATAAGTTCCTGTGATAGCTGGGGGTTTCTGGAGTGAAGTCCTAAAACTTGAAAAGCTGACCTTTGATGACCTCTGGTGACCTCAATATTGACTTGAGGAAAAAACATCTAAAAAATGTCGAATATGCTTGTCGAGAACTTTTGAACATTTGTTTCCGCGTCTTTCTAGCTCTTTTAGTTTTCGAGTTAAAGGGGTGGGGTCCCAGGACAGTGAAATCCACTGCCCTGACAGAGGACCTCCATTGAAAATGTACTAGCACTCCGGCCCGCCCCGAGGGAATCGACTGTCCGAATTTCCCGCGTCGTGCCGGGGGTGGGGCGTTTAGACGTCCCTCTAAGGTTTTTCGAGGATAGCAAAAAAAACAGCTGCGTGCAGCGCCGCCGTTTTTGGCACAGCTGTTATGGCATCAATTGCCCACATATTGTACACATTTTTACCACGGGTCATCTCAGGCCAGGTCACCAGGCTAGGTCACGTGACCCAACCTCCAAAAAGTGTGCGGTCGTACTGCAGCCACAGTTTTTGGCCGATCGATTTCGTACTTATAAGATTTAATAAGGGTAATAGTACCTACAATTTGTTTATCTCGAATTTTGTATATCGGTGACCTAAGGTCGGGTCAATTTTGTGACCTCCCATTATAAGTCAATGGGGAAATATTCAAATGCTTCCTATTCTGAGGATACGCATGATATCAGCCCAATTTTTTCTGGATCATGTTATTATAGGCCATTCTTGAAGACCCATGTGCATTTTTGGTTCAGTGACCCCACGTGTTGAATCTATCGTCCGGATTTTTTTTCGTCAGATTTTTTTGTTTTAATGTAATTTATTATTATTGGCAATCAAGAGCTGAAACGCAACTACTAATACAAAAGTGTATGTACATACATACTGACGTGATGAATATGATGATTAAGTGAAAAATACATCTGAAATTGTTTTGACGATCAGTATTTCTAAGGACATGATCGCTTAGTAAATTTTCACAGAAATGACATAGTAATGATTTGTGCTGGCATTTTGACCCCCGAGTACTTCATGAGAAGGAGCATTTTGTCCGCGACCTTATCCATAAGGACAGAACACTTTACCACCCCTGGAGAGCAGCTGCAATGATCGGTTACCATGGGCTTATTTGGGGTGTAACAACCACGTTATACCGTTCACTTTCCGTTGCAAATACGATATAAGCTTTATATACTTCATATGAACATATTAATCGCATTTGCAACGGAAAGTGAACGGTATAACGTGGCTGTTACATCCCAAATAAGGTCATGGTAACCGATAATTGCAGCTGCTCTCCAGAAATTCCATGACCAGGCGGAACCTTATAATTCATTTGGGCTCAATCTAGAATCTCCAGCGAATAATATGATGCTACTTTGCACCACTTTTCCAAGCGTAGCCCAGTCAGGGCGCCGTTCAAATTTGACATTTATACATTGGTCCCTATGGCGCGCCGCGATGTTTTGCCCCCCCCCCCCCCCCCCCCAGGACAGCTGACGCCACCACACAGTGTGGGAACGGGCCGTCCGGCGTATGCGGCGCGCAAATTGGCTGTCTAGGTATTATATTGATGTCAGGGGACCCCACCAACTTTTGTCAGATTTGAAGATTTCCTAGTGTTAACCCTCGCCCTACGGGGGTCCTAAAACGACCCCCCCCCCCCCCCCCCCCCGCCTGAGGTTTTCTTGCATAACTTTTTAGAAATACAGTGCATCTTGCTGACATGTTCAGTAGCTAAGTATACAACAATTATACGTATGCTGTAAAAATTTCATTGAAATTGGCTGAGGAATTTGGGAAATAATGATGTTTTGATGACGTCATGTTGGTGGAAAAACGATAAATGTTTGAAAATCGTAGAAAATAGAATTTTGAAGCAAATTGCAAACACAATTAAGCAAAGCTACAAAATGTCATTTTCTTTAAAATGGCAATCTCGGATTTTCAAAATTTTGGGTTTTTGACCCCCAAAATAAACAAAAACTGATTTTACCACCACAAAATCAACATTTTCAAAGATGTTAAAAACGGAATATATGTGAGAGAACTGAGTATGGACAATACTCAAACTAAATTGCAAAGAAATATCTCTATTTTTGACTGAGTGATGGCTCCCTAGGTGTAAGAAATTCATGACGTAATTTTTTAATAACTTTTTGGACTTTTTGACCAGATACGAATAAATAATTAACTTTTCTGTATTTCTGAGACAAAACTGGTCTAGCAACATGCCTTTTTATTTACATTTATCAATTTCTCATTTTGAGGTTTTCTGACTGAGCAAAAACGCTGTTCTGGACGTGGTCGTTCGAGGTCATTCACTTGACCTGGAAGGCCACTCGTTGACCCGAAACCTAAAAATTGCATACTGTTAGATTCCAAACATGACAGGCAGCATGTTGGTTCTTACCGCGTTGCTCTATCTTGCTTGGTTTGGAAGTTAATAGGGGGTCTTTTTAGAACCTCCCCCCGTAGGGCGAAGGTAAAAAAAGCTCCCGTAGGGCGAAGGATAAACTGTTTATTTTTCACCTCAGCCATGCACAGCAACCACCCAATATGATATTTTTCCAAACCAACTTGAACTTGCTCTGAAAAGCTCCACCCATGCTGTCTACGAGATGGTCTGGCGGCTCCGGGGGGGGGGGGGCGACAGCCCCTGGTAGGTTCTGCAGCCGAGTTCGTCATGGACTGGGCTGGCCCTATGGGTCATGGGCTGGGCCTGGGCTGGGCCTGGGCCGGGCCTCAACTTTAAGGAAATCACTGGGCTCTGGATGGGCCTGGGCCTGACAATTTTGAAGTAATGCGCGAGTCGCACAATCTCAGGTCAGAGCTCAAAAATATTTTAACCAGCAGTTCACTTACACAGCAACACACTGTTGCTGCGGCTGCGGCTTTTTTGTTTTTTGGTTAGCATAGTTGGTTCATTGTTTCACATTTATAATATACAAATAAATATGCTAGGATAATTATTGCAAATTTTGTTAAAATGATGATAAGCTTAATCTGAACGGGCCGGACCGGGCCTGGGCCTCAATATTATGAATTTGACCGGGCCTGGTCCGGGCCTGGGCTAGGTGTTCATGGGCCTGGGCCGGGCCGGGCTGGGGGGTTGGTTGGCCATTGACGAACACTGTTCTGCAGGACAGCAAGCAAATGCGAGCGGTGCATTCTAAACGTGGGTCCCTGCGATCTTAATTGCTGTAAATGTTAGGTCAAGTTTGATTATGTATCGTTTTTGGTGACGTCATATCTTTGGTATTACTGGTACACTTTTCTGTCTGTCTTAAATGAGAATAAAAATATGCACATCAAATGACAAATATTGCTTAGGATCGTCTATACTCTCTTCTTCTATAGGGACCTCAAGAACTTAACAATGTCTTTAATCTTGCATCAGCTATAGAGTAGCTTATCAAAGTTTTTGCAACTTTATTTTTTCATTTATGATCAATATTGCAAAGTATTCGGGGGGCAGCGGGGGCAGCCGCCCCTGCTGGCAAAATCAAGCGGGGCAATACTATCTTTTTGCCCCCCCCCATCTTCCGTAGTCGAAAATGGCATATCCTTTACCATATATGGTAAAAGTGATGAGAATTGCAAAAGTTTAAAAAATAAAAAATAAAATATACATGGCAGTAAAATATGGTAGCTTGTCATTGAGGCAAAAGTGACGCAACACAAGCTTAAACAATATCAGTAATATAGTAATATAGTATATAGTAATATAGCATGTTATAAAATTATTATATGATGGAACAGTGTCAGAAATATGATTCAATCTTTACAGCTGAAGCTAATTGATAAAAACATAATTTTCACTCCACGTTTATATGCGCCGCAGGGGCGGATCGAGGGACATATCTGGATGACTGTTGTATACTGTCTGACGAGCAGTTCGGATTCCGACCACATCATTCCGTAGATCACGCTCTCATCACGCTGACGGAATCCATACGGTCTTCAATCGATAATGGGGACATATGCCTCTATAATCCAATACTTCACGTCTTGGGGGTGGGGCAACGGCCATGCCCTCCAAGACCGTTCAAGGGGGGGGGGGGGGCAAACTATGCCCCCCCCCAAGACGTCAAGTCTAATACATGCTATATTTGCGCTTTTAGAACTGTTCTGGGCAAATTTGGCTAAATTTGGGATTTGTTTGGCCAAATTTGACGGCGCTGCGCGCCGCTGTTTTTCCGCTGTTCTAAAAAAAAACATCAGGGGGGGAATGACAAATAACCTCCCCTAGGGCGAGGGGTAATGTAACGGGTTTTCGCTTCTGCATGGTTCTGCCATTTTGTGCAACATTGCAACATTTTTTTGTTGTTGAAATTTTTGAAAACTCTTTTTCTGGTTAATTTTGGGCCGCTGAATGGAATGACATAAATTTTGAGGCTCTCTGGCTTAATCTGTAACAATTAGAACTGCTTGCAACAATTGTCAACAATTTGCAACATTATTACAATTTTGCTCACGGGGTTTTCTTGAGATCAGGAGTCGAAAAATGGCATTTTCAGAAGGTTATATCCCCAAGTTTTCGAGATAATACTAAATTTTGTGGGTAAAAATGCAGAATCGAGCTCAACCTGTATATACATTTTTATTTTGGAGGCAGGTCAATCATCGGCGAGCACATAGGTCGCTGCACGGTTAGGGTGGGGGTGGTGAAATTTAGCGGGTTAATCGGGAATTGGTCCGGCGAAATAAGGTGAGGGTTTCCTTGTTCGTGAGCCGGCACCAATGGCCCTCTGGCTCCTCCTTACATAATTTCACCAACGGCTTGTCTCTCAGACTATCACACCGTGAGTTCTGTGATCGGTTCCATGTCTATTCTGCATACCCAGTGCAACGCTACGCTGAGGACGAACTCCCACTGGAACTAACACATTCATACATCCTTTCACTCAGACTCTCCCCAGACATTCACTCAATCATCAGTATCTTTCATACTTTGCAGTAAACTGTCAGGTTCGTCTTCCTGACCCCTCCCTCTTTTCCTATCCCCACCAGTGGTGCGTAGTGTTACACAGGGAACGCACCCGGGTAACAGCTGGTTCACTAAGCGAATTTCGTCTCCGATGTACTCAGCTCTTCACTATGGATAACTTTCCACTCTAACTATTAAATCCACCAAATGAAAATATGAATAACCTCACACATGCTTTTCTGTCTGGGTCCATTCCTGCCGCACACTGCTGCTGGGATCCACGACTTACTGCGGTTTCCGTGGTGCTCCAATCGCCAAGCCACGTCACCTCAGCACCCTGACTCCTACGGCATTTATCTGAGGCGGATGGCCATTCCGGCCCGCACACGTCACCACCTCAGCACCCTGACTCCTCCTACGGCATTTACCTGAGGCGGATGGCCATTCTGGCCCTCACACGTCGCCACCCCAGCACCCTGACTCCTCCTACGGCATTTATCTGGGGCGGATGGCCATTCCGGCCCGCACACGTCACCACCTCAGCACCCTGACTCCTCCTACGGCATTTACCTGAGGCGGATGGCCATTCTGGCCCTCACACGTCGCCACCTCAGCACCCTGACTCCTCCTACGGCATTTACCTGAGGCGGATGGCCATTCTGTCCCTCACACGTCGCCACCCCAGCACCCTGACTCCTCCTACGGCATTTATCTGGGGCGGATGGCCATTCTGGCCCTCCTGGTTTCCCAGAACCTGGCGTTACCGGACTCTTTCGAGTGCCCGCCAGTATTTCGCGACTTACGGCGCGCGATCCAGCTCACTTCCTGGCATCGCGGAATGGACACTCTTGCAAAAACAAATCTCATCATCATCTAACTCCCATTATCCTGGAAACACAACTTTCTCCTTCCGAACTAAATATTCCCACCGAAACCGGTCTATACATCTGAGAACTTCGCTATCTCTTGTTAAAATGATCTCCTCTTAGTTGAATTCCCATTCACCTCCACCCCCTTTTACCCCATCACCCGTCAGTGCAGCAGACCGTGCCGGCAGGCATATTACGCACAGGGGCGCGGCTACGTATTGTCAAGGCCTCCTCACAATCTTGTCCATTATTTCCCACTGCCAGTTTACACCATGCTGTTATCGTCATACCTCCCTCGTGCGTTGTATCCTATTTGCCCCGGCTCCACGCGCACGGTTGTCTCTGGGCGTGCGTCTGCACGTTTGTATGTAGTGTACGTACAGTATGCATGCATGATTCCAAGTATGTGTATGTATGCCTGTATGCCTGCGTACTCGCATGCCCGCATGCCTGTATGCCTGCGTACTCGCATGCCCGCATGCCTGTATGCCTGTATGCCTGTATGCTTGTATGCTTGTATGCTTGTATGCCTGTATGCCTGAATGCCTGTATGCCTGTATGCCTGTATGCCTGTATGCCTGTATGCCTGTATGCCTGTATGCCTGTATGCCTGTATGCCTGTATGCATGTATGCCTGTATGCCTATATGCCATTATGCCTGTATGCCTGTATGCCTGTGTGCCTGTATGCCTGTATGCCTGTATGCCTGTATGCCCGTATGCTTGTATGCTTGTACGCCTGTATGCCTGTTTGCCTGTATGCCTGTATGCCTGTATGCCTGTATGCCTGTATGCATGTATGCCTGTATGTCTATATGCCATTATGCCATTATGCCTGTATGCCTGTATGCCTGTATGCCTGTATGCCTGTATGCCTGCATGCCTGCATGCCTGCATGCCTGCATGCCTGCATGCCTGCATGCCTGCATGCCTGCATGCCTGTATGCCTGTATGCCTGTATGTCTGTATGCCTGTATGCCTTTTATGCCTGTATGCCTGTATGCCTGTATGCCTGTATGTATGTATGTATGTATGTATGTATGTATGTATGTATGTATGTATGTATGTATGTATGTATGTATGTATGTATGTATGTATGTATGTATGTATGTATGTATGTATGTATGTATGTATGTATGTATGTATGTATGTATGTATGTATGTATGTATGTATGTATGTATGTATGTATGTATGTATGTATGTATGTATGTATGTATGTATGTATGTATGTATGTATGTATGTATGTATGTATGTATGTATGTATGTATGTATGTATGTATGTATGTATGTATGTATGTATGTATGTATGTATGTATGTATGTATGTATGTATGTATGTATGTATGTATGTATGTATGTATGTATGTATGTATGTATGTATGTATGTATGTATGTATGTATGTATGTATGTATGTATGTATGTATGTATGTATGTATGTATGTATGTATGTATGTATGTATGTATGTATGTATGTATGTATGTATGTATGTATGTATGTGTGTGTGTGTGTATGTATGTATGTATGTATGTATGTATGTATGTATGTATGTATGTATGTATGTATGTATGTATGTATGTATGTATGTATGTATGTATGTATGTATGTATGTATGTATGTATGTATGTATGTATGTATGTATGTATGTAGGTATGTATGTATGTATGTATGTATGTATGTATGTATGTATGTATCTATGTATGTATGTATGTATGTATGTATGTATGTATGTATGTATGTATGTATGTATGTATGTATGTATGTATGTATGTATGTATGTATGTATGTATGTATGTATCTATCTATGTATGTATGTATGTATGTATCTTATAACTGTTAGTGTGAAGAAGCGTCGCCGGCGTGATACCATTTGTAGTGTATTTTTGGAGTGTGTGTAGTTTATGCTGTGTAGTGTATATTGTGTAGTGTATATTGTGTAGTGTATATTGTGTAGTGTATATTGTGTAGTGTATATTGTGTAGTGTATATTGTGTAGTGTATATTGTGTAGTGTATATTGTGTAGTGTATTGTGTAGTGTGCATTGTGTAGTGTATTGTGTGACTATAGTGTACCACGGGTTGTGTTTCTGTAATTGGTAATCGGTACTCAGTACTCGGTACTCGATACTTAGTACTCAGTACTCAGTACTCAGTACTCGGCACTTGGTACTCGGTACTCGGCACTCGGTACTCGGCACTTGGTACTCGGTACTCGGCACTCGGTACTCGACACTCGGTACTCGGTACTCGTTACTCAGGAATGGGTACTCAGTACTCGGTACTCAGTACTCGGTACTCGGTACTCGGTACTCGGCTATCGGTACTCGCTACTTGGTACGCGGTACTCGGTACGCGGCACTCGGTACTCGGTACTCGGTACTCGGTATTCGGTCCTCGTTACTCGGTAATCGGTTCTCTGTACTCGGTACTCGATCATCGGTACTCGATAGTCGGTACTCGATAATCGGTACTCGGTAATCGGTACTCGGTACACGGTACAAGGTACAAGGTACTCGGTACTCGGTACTCGGTACTCGGTACTCGGTACTCGGTACTCGGTGCTCGGTACTCGGTACTCGGTACTCAGTACTCAGTACTCGGTACTCAGTACTCGGTACTCGGTACTCGGTACTCGATACTCGGTACTCGGCACGTGGTACTCGGCACTTGGTACTCGGTGCTCGGTACTCGGTACTCGGTACTCGGTACTTGGTACTCGGCACTCGGTACTCGGCACTCGGTACTCGGCACTCGGTACTCGGCACTCGGTACTCGGTACTCGGTACTCGGTACTCGGTACTCGGTACTCGGTACTCGGTACTCGGTACTCGGTACTCGGTACTCGGTACACGGTACTCGGTACTCGGTACTCGGTACTCGGTACTCGGCACTCGGTACTCGGTACTCGGTACTCGGTACTCGGTACTCGGTACTCAGTACTCGGTACTCGGTACTCGCACGTGATACTCGGTACTCGGCACTTGGTGCTTGGTGCTCGGTGCTCGGTACTCGGCACTCGGTACTCGGTACGGACACCTGGTACTTGGTGCTCAGTACTTTTCTGTATGTACAACAACTGTCCCACCTGAGCGAAATCCACGGGTTTTCCCCTCGTTAGGCTAGCGTCTGACCGTCTGGCCGGACCCTCTCGTCCAGGGGAGGGGGTTCATGACGTCATGTGTTTTGGGATGGGGACGCGTGGGGTCAGTGTCCCAGCGGCCGGTAGCGGTGATCAGTGACGCTGACCGTGTGGACACTTGTGCGAATTTTCATGACAGCGATTTTATTCTGGCGTTAATTTTTTAACAGCAAGATGAACAGGGACGAAATTGTGCATGACCGTGATTTGTATCATACCGCCATATCTTTCCTTAGAGCAAACAACCATCCCATAATTTCGCGCTTGTTAAGGAGACAGTTAACTGCGAGAATCGTAAACATTCCAACACAGCCTTCCTCACTTTCCTTTTCCTTGGGAAATATTTACTTTACTCAGTTAGCTTTGAACTTAATACATGTTTGACAGTGCAACAAACAGATAAATGATCCGATAAATCAGATAAGTTTTTCGGCAATGAAAATAACGTTGGTGAACAAAATGAAATTAATAGTTCTTGTAATCGGGTTGGTTAGCCATTCCTGAACAACCATCCCATAATTTTGCGCTTGTTAAGGAGACATTTAACTGCGAGAATCGTAAACATTCCAACACAGCCTTCCTCGCTTTCCTTTTCCTTGTGAAATATTTACTTTACTCAGTTAGCTTTGAACTTAATACATGTTTGACAGTGCAACAAACAGATAAATGATCCGATAAATCAGATAAGTTTTTCGGCAATGAAAATAACGTTGGTGAACAAAATTAAATTAATAGTTCTTGTAATCGGGTTGGTTAGCCATTCCTGAACAACCATCCCATAATTTTGCGCTTGTTAAGGAGACAGTTAACTGCGAGAATCGTAAACATTCCAACACAGCCTTCCTCAATTTCCTTTTCCTTGGGGAATATTTACTTTACTCAGTTAGCTTTGAACTTAATACATGTTTGACAGTGCAACATAACAGATAAATGATCCGATAAATCCGATAAATTTTCCGGCAATGAAAATAACGTTGCTGAACAAAATGAAATTAATAGTCTTGCAATTATCGGCGGCTTAGGGCTGTGTGGAAACAATATTAGCACATATTCGACAATTCGTCAATAAGACTTGTTTATCAAAATCCTCACGACACAATCCCTAAATTATCTGTTTGTATAAGCCGAAATGTTGAAATGATGACCCTGTCATCAACCGATCCTGACATCAAAGATTGCGTAAAAAGGCTTACAGATTAAATTGCAAATTAACCACAGTGAAGTTCATTTGACCGGATTTGAAAATGTCACCAATCAGACCAAATAATCAACCGAACCGGATAATTGAATGGCAAGGTTAAGAAAAAATATCGGTTACCCTTTCTGCTGGAAATCGGGTTAGCCATTCCTGAAAATTTTCAGTACGGGTATTTAACATAAATTATAACATCACTCGGGTTTTACCAGTTGGCCTTCAATATATCAGTAAACATTGTTCACCAAAATAAACATTAAACCTCGGAACCTTGAATTGAGTATTTAATCACATCTAGCCGCAAAAATTGCATTACTCTGCCTTGGAAGCATTGAAGTCACATCATCGCTTGTCCCGACATAGATAGTATTACGTTAACATTACTAATTATATTACGTGACTTCCCCTCAAGTTAGCGCTCCATCTCATTGATATTCCTTCCTCAATCCATTTTTCAGTCACATTCCGAATTAGAGTACTAGGTAATTCACACAAGGCTATATTTACAGAAAATTGTGCACCGATAGTTTAAGTTAATTGTCTCGTGAATACAATATCATTCGTCTTATAGGCAGCAGTTCGAATAGAGTCAGCAAAATTCAGTCAGTCACATCAGTCACATCAGTTCGAACAGTCAACCAGTCAAATAAATCCCATCGGCCACCACCACCAGCATTGGCACAAGCTCCATAATCGGTTGCATTTAAAGCACGAGAGTTATAAAAGACGCAAACATAAACGTCCATACCATATCAGAGTTTTGATTTACGTTAGAAGTTATAACTAGTCAGGCAAACAATATATGATAATTTGTCAACCATACACATAATCGCGTAGGCATAATTAAGAATATCGTGACTACATGACCAAACAAATGCCCAAATGGCAGGGGAGTTCAAAGAGAGAAGAACAAAACGAAGAAGAAGAAAAAACGGCCGAAACACTGTGCAAATTAAATTTGTATGGTGTTCAGATGCACAACAAATTAACTGACCATGGAATAAGGATTGTACAGACGAGGGTATAAGGATTGTACAGACTTTCCGACCTTACTTGATGTGAAATGCGGCTACTTTCTCCAGTATGAAATTTATAGAACTAAACAACAGCAAATCTTGAAGGCCATCACCGATCTTACTTTCTTGCGTCTGCCTCTGCAACCTGACTTGTGATGGTCCTTGACACACACGGCTTCTCTGAGACTAAGGCTCGCGGTGAGGAGCCGTGGCCCCAGCCTGCTTCCGTCCCTGCTCACTGTCCCATCTTGTCTCCTCTGAGACTGAGGCTCGCGGTGAGGAGCCGCGGCCCCAGCCTGCTTCCGTCCCTGCTCACTGCCGAACTCTGTTCCTCTGAGACTTACTTGGACTGTTTGGAGGCCTGGGCGCACTATCGGCAATTTCAAGATCGGTCCCGTCCTTGCTGCTCTGCTGTTCGATCTGCCGACGACCCCCTTCACCCCTCTTGCAGGCCCTTTTATCAACTTTTTGCTTGAATAATCAGGTCAGTTGCCAGATTGGCGCCTTGCTGCCGTGATTTTTTCTCCACTCGGTTTTAATTTTCGATTCCCTTTTGCTGTCCTGTCATTGGTTCTTCTCACCCGGCTGCAACGGCCTGTGGATGCCTGCGGCGGCCGGAACTGCTGTCTACAGCGGCCCAGAGGCGGAGCTTGCTGCCGTGATCTAGGTCAGGATCCTGCGCAGAGGCTTCTGCCGAGCGCCGTACGTGACCCGGGCCGCTGGCCGGCGCTCACGCTTAATGGTGTCGCGCAGCTGCTGTTATGGCGTCCTTTCATGTGCCATAATAGCGACACCCTGGCGGTACACAGGTCGGAACGAGGGTATTTGTTGCCTGCGTGGGGGGCTTCAGCCGGCGTCTCCACTGTTGAAGTGTTTGGTGTGCACACGGCCGCCGTTCCTTCCATGTTCTTTTTTTTTAATATACATAGCTTTTGCTTTTAGAATGTTTCTATTCTTCTGCTTATCTCTATACTTTCTTCTTTTTCCCTCTGTTTTTTTTTGTGGACAATTAAAAATGTATCTCGCTACATTTTTAGGTCAATCTTCTTAATTGTGTCCCCACAATTATTTTGCTTTGTTCTTGCTGCCTCCGCCGTTCGGATTACTCGTTCGATTTTCTTTCTTCTTGTGGTCGGTTTTCAATCGGGTTCTGTCAACGTAGGTCTGCCTGGTGTGATTGGGTTTTAATTTAGAAGGGTTTGGCTGAGGGATGGGGAGGTCAGCCTTGGTTTGGTCATTAAGCCACGACATCGAATGTTCTGCATCTATAACAGATAAAAAACATCAATATAGTTAAATAAACAAACAGGTAAGGTAGCGAAATAACACCCAGAAATTACTTCACTTATTCAACATAGTTTTCATTTAACCCGGCAGTCACTGGGGTATATTCTGTAACACGACTCACTGGGGGGGGGGGCTTTTTTTTAGCCCCCCTGGTATCTTCAGAACCAATGATTGCAGCGGGACGCGCAAGGCGGCATTCGAAAGCGCTCAATGAGAGAAGCCTAACGCAAACTTTAAAAAAAATCAAATTAAGGTCACATGTCAGGTCACGGTCAAGTCAAACGTCAAAATCGAGGTATTTGAGTTTATGGACAATACTTGCCATCCATGGCCTTCGATTACGCCTATAATCACCTAAAGTGATGTCAAATGTATTGGGACCAACTACTTTTTGCTACAGGGTTCGACGACCTTTGCAAAAAAAAACAAGTGTATCTTAGATTTTAACATTTTTTTTTTGCGGTCAAGGAAAACAATGTTAGTGGAAAGAAGCTACCATAGAAATTTAAAACAGAACTTGGAGCATCAAATAAATGGCAGTTTTCTTAAGAATTTCCAGCTCCGAATCTCTGATAGTAAACCGAGGGGATGGTCCGACCGGAAAAATGAATACGCGTTTCGCTGCACAAATGTTTGTCGTTGTTATCTGTTGCGTTCCGATAAAAAAGAGCTAAAGGCGAAGACGTCAAACATGATCGAACCAGTCGCAATTCCTCCATTCAAAACAATAATACAGATGTCAGGTGACCCGATCATGGCGTCAAATTCAATATGCATTTAAAGAAACTTTAGCTACCCATCTATGGACCGCATACGGATAGGATGATCAACTTCCGTTGCCAGGTTCTAGCAAAAAAATATGTCCCTGCTTCCGGACCTCGAGGCCATTTGCGCATCTCGGCGGGTCCATAGATACGACACACGCAGACGAAGTAACCGATACCTACCACGGTGAAGTCTGCCTTTCTCATATTACTGCCATACAGTCTATGGCAGAAACCTGCGGCAGCCAGCCAGACAGCTGGCTGAAATAAGGACACTTGTAAACATGATAATTGTTTAACTTATAAATTACTGTAACGGGTTTTCGCTTCTGCATGGTTCTGCCATTTTGTGCAACATTGCAACATTTTTTTTTGTTGTTGAAATTTTTGAAAACTCTTTTTCTGGTTAATTTTGGGCCGCTGAATGGAACGACATAAATTTTGAGGCTCTCTGGCTTAATCTGTAACAATTAGAACTGCTTGCAACAATTGTCAACAATTTGCAACATTATTACAATTTTGCTCACGGGGTTTTCTTGAGATCAGGAGTCGAAATATGGCATTTTCAGAAGGTTATATTCCCGTGTTTTCGAGATAATACTAAATTTTGTGGGTAAAAATGCAGAATCGAGCTCAACCTGTACATACATTTTTATTTTGGAGGCAGGTCAATCATCGACGAGCACATAGGTCGCTGCACGGTTAGGGTGGGGGGTGGTGAAATTTAGCGGGTTAATCGGGAATTGGTCCGATGGAATAAGGTCGAGGTTTCCTTGTTCGTGAGCCGGCACCAATGGCCCTCTGGCTCCTCCTTACATAATTTCACCAACGGCTTGTCTCTCAGACTATCACACCGTGAGTTCTGTGATCGGTTCCATGTCTATTCTGCATACCCAGTGCAACGCTACGCTGAGGACGAACTCCCACTGTAACTAACACATTCATACATCCTTTCACTCAGACTCTCCCCAGACATTCACTCAATCATCAATATCTTTCATACTTTGCAATAAACTGTCAGGTTCGTCTTTCTGACCCCTCCCTCTTTTCCTATCCCCACCAGTGGTGCGTAGTGTTACACAGGGAACGCACCCGGGTAACAGCTGGTTCACTAAGCGAATTTCGTCTCCGATGTACTCAGCTCTTCACTATGGATAACTTTCCACTCTAACTATTAAATCCACCAAATGCAAATATGAATAACCTCACACATGCTTTTCTGTCTGGGTCCATTCCTGCCGCACACTGCTGATGGGATCCACGACTTACTGCGGTTTTCGTGGTGCTCCAATCGCCAAGCCACGCCACCTCAGCACCCTGACTCCTCCTACGGCATTTATCTGAGGTGGATGGCCATTCCGGCCCACACGTCGCCACCTCAGCTAAATGCCGTAGGAGGAGTCAGGGTGCTGAGGTGGCGTGGCTTGGCGATTGGAGCACCACGAAAACCGCAGTAAGTCGTGGATCCCATCAGCAGTGTGCGGCAGGAATGGACCCAGACAGAAAAGCATGTGTGAGGTTATTCATGTTTTCATTTGGTGGATTTAATAGTTAGAGTGGAAAGTTATCCATAGTGAAGAGCTGAGTACATCGGAGACGAAATTCGCTTAGTGAACCAGCTGTTACCCGGGTGCGTTCCCTGTGTAACACTACGCACCACTGGTGGGGATAGGAAAAGAGGGAGGGGTCAGAAAGACGAACCTGACAGTTTATTGCAAAGTATGAAAGATATTGATGATTGAGTGAATGTCTGGGGAGAGTCTGAGTGAAAGGATGTATGAATGTGTTAGTTCCAGTGGGAGTTCGTCCTCAGCGTAGCGTTGCACTGGGTATGCAGAATAGACATGGAACCGATCACAGAACTCACGGTGTGATAGTCTGAGAGACAAGCCGTTGGTGAAATTATGTAAGGAGGAGCCAGAGGGCCATTGGTGCCGGCTCACGAACAAGGAAACCTCGACCTTATTCCACCGGACCAATTCCCGATTAACCCGCTAAATTTCACCACCCCCACCCTAACCGTGCAGCGACCTATGTGCTCGCCGATGATTGACCTGCCTCCAAAATAAAAATGTATGTACAGGTTGAGCTCGATTCTGCATTTTTACCCACAAAATTTAGTATTATCTCGAAAACACGGGAATATAACCTTCTGAAAATGCCATATTTCGACTCCTGATCTCAAGAAAACCCCGTGAGCAAAATTGTAATAATGTTGCAAATTGTTGACAATTGTTGCAAGCAGTTCTAATTGTTACAGATTAAGCCAGAGAGCCTCAAAATTTATGTCATTCCATTCAGCGGCCCAAAATTAACCAGAAAAAGAGTTTTCAAAAATTTCAACAACAAAAAAAAAGTTGCAATGTTGCACAAAATGGCAGAACCATGCAGAAGCGAAAACCCGTTACAGTAATTTATAAGTTAAACAATTATCATGTTTGCAAGTGTCCTTATTTCAACGAGAACATAGGTACACCTTTTTCGATATCCCAAAAGGTCGAAAGGCTGAGAGATAAAAAAAATCATTAGAAATCGTGTGGTTGCAAAATAAAGTGGCCCAAATCCGGGGAGATTTTCGAAATTGGGGGTACCTAGGTAAGATCCGCTCAAACTGGCTACCCCCCCCCCCCCCCCCCCTCCCAAACGGCCGACTGGATCAGCCCTTGATGCGCCGAACATACTAACAAGGAACGACTTGAACTTTGAAACATCAATAATTGGCTACTGAAAACGGGTCTTGTTTTCTGGTAGCTATTACATTGCAATTGTATGTTACCCTAACTTAATTTCCGGGCTCTGTCAAGCCTGATAGATCGCCACTCTAAATCACGATAATCATCATCATCACCTCTAATTTGCCTTCAAATCCTTCAACCTATGTGTTTAAGCTATATGACTACGTGAACTGAATCAGGGACGTAGGTCACGGGGCCATGCCCCCTCCCCCTGAGCCATCCAGTTTACACTAGATAAAATGGGATTCCGTCAAGCTTTAACATTAAGCCTATGGGCGTTGCATATAGAAAGAGTTTGAAAGAATAGAGTTTGAAATATCTCCGACTGCACCCCCCCCCCCCCCTCCCTCAGCATGTGAAAAGGTATTGTGGCCCCTCCCTGAGCAAAATCCTTGCTACGTGCCTGAATTGAATTGATCGAAGTCTTGCCCCCATGTCAAAATCGAATCCCCCGCTACTGCACAGAGTATAAATAGAAATATTGCTTCAACGAGCGATATTGCATTGGTGTTGCTGGAGAACCATTTTCCAACTTTCGATTTGGTCGGAGAACCAGTCTATTTTTACCACCCCTGCAACTGCTGAAAGCATGGCTGAGCAAATGCTGTCATACAGCCATGTACTACCATTATGATAAAGTCATGTTTTTATTTAACAACGTCGTGTCAAATTATGAATGGCATGCGATATAGCGCATGATAGTATGAAAAACGCAGTAGCAATATAGCGCATGTGAATGAGCGCGGGCGCGAGAATATTACTCAGTCACGATCCCTTGAGGAAACTTGCTCACAGCTGCTCACAGCATGTGAAACATCCCTGGTCCTCAGGGGCAGACTAGATATATTATGCTATATTATGCAAACGCATCGTTCACCGGCTTGATGGCCATTTCCTGGCACCATTACCTCTGGCCAGACGACCTGTCAACCTAAAGTGGCGCGGTGCGGGCCGATTTCGCCACCGGTGCGTCAGATAAGCGGCGTGGCCACCAGCGGCGTTCGCTGCGATGGATGTCCCGACGGGGCGAGCCTCATACCGGCTGAGAAGGCCCCGGCGCTGGCCGTGTGGAGGGTATAAGCCGTGCCGTTCCTTCTGACGTCCGGCCTCCCTGCCGGCCAGCCCACCCCTAATCCGCTGGAAGAACGGCACTGGTCCCGACACACCAGGCCGGAACAGCAGGAACAGCTACCCGGGGAGTGGAACGGTCCCGGGCCACCGGGCCGGGCCGGTAAGATAGCTGCCCAGGAAGGCCACGCTCGCGGACTGACCCAGTTAACGATAGTTGACCCAGCCCGGCCAGCTCCTGATATGATGATTATGCTTCGCCAGTTCTGCATGCACAGAAGGAGAAGCGTATGTGTATGCCGATACTTATGCGCGATGCTTATGCACAGGAGCTTATATGCGAGGACATATCTCACGTAAAAGTTATTTTTATGGGATGAGATTATCTAAGCACTGTTTGTAATTCTGATTATTTCTGTTGTGTGTTCGATGAACCACGCATATCTTGGGGAGATACTAACATTGGGTGAAGTCATTGGCGGATCCAGAACGGTGGTTGGGGGGTTTCAAAAATGTCACGGTTGGTTTGGGGGCATTCAAAAAATTATCACACAATTCTGAAAACTCATCGGATTACGTTTGCTGATAGCTGATAGCATTGCTAGCTGATTAAAAAAAACTTTTCTTAGTAAAAGTTGCTTAGATTTTCTTCTATGTCAGGAAATGTGTCAATTTTGCGCCGATTTCAGGCGGTTTTGGGGGGCATGGCCGCTTTGCCCCCCCCCCCCCCCCCCCCCGGATCCTCTAGTGGGTGAAGTATGTATCGTTGTTGGATCGTTGTGTCGTTGGGTGTATTTGTCATCCTGGTGGATATCGTGATAAGGGCGTGGTTCAGATTTGTGATGACAGTGACATCCATGACATTTTATAAACCGGATCCAAAAGCCTTCTTTCTCTTTTCAAAGATCTTTTTATTTTTGTCTTCAAAAGATCTTTTTCGAGATCCCTGAACACTTGTGCTCCTCATTAATGAAAAAATGTTGACACAATTATGTACCCACATAAATTTTAGGAACAGTAATGATCGGTCAGTCTCAATGTTACAGTTAATAGCCATTTTCACGAAGGATTATTGCGCTCAAAAGTTTCTGAAAGATTCTGAAAGTTTTGAAAAACTACACAATTGTAACATGCGATTTTTGGCTATAAATGTCCCTCATAATTTTGTAATATGAAACTTTTCAGGAAGATTCTATCAATACCATTATGTATATCAATACCTTATTACCACCAAACCGCAATTTTGTCAACATATTGTATTATTACCAAAATATTACACAATTATGAGGAATATTTCTAGTCAAAAATCGAATGTAAAAATTGTGTAGTTTTCAAAACTTTCAGAATCTTTCAGAAACTTTTCAGCGCAATAATCTTTCGTGAAAACGGCTAATATGAGACATCCGTTATTTTGCAAAATAACTAGTTACGTTGCAAACTAACTGACCAGTCAGTTAGTTGGCAACGTAACTAGTTAGTTTGCAAAATAACTGACCAATCAGTTAGTTTGCAACATCACTAGTTAGTTTGCAAAATAACTAGTTACGTTGCAACCTAACTAGTTTTGTTGCAAACTAACTAGTTATTTTGCGAAATCGACGATGCATGTCAGAATAAAGATGCAGCATTGAAACCGGCACCAATGTGTTTGTCTCGTCGAGACACTTCTCCCAATGTGCAATATTACGTACTCGGCAGACTTGTCAACGATTCATTGTGAATCGACTACTTTTGATTGAATCATTCTTATTTCAAATGAATCGCTCATGAATCGATTCACCTCCAGCGCAAACCTGTTGTGAGTCACTGATTGAATCATTCATACAGAGAAAATAGGCTGATTGAATCATTCATTGTGCAAAGAATCATTATTTTGTGGTCGAACAGCATAAACTGTCCAAGCAATATGCCAGCGGCCCAGCATTCATCTGTACCCTGTGGACACACCAGGCACTCAATGGCCAATTATATGAGCTCTGTGTCCTGAGCTGTAGCCTGTAATTCATCTATGCGTGAAGAAAGTGAGGCTTTTTGTCCAACTCCAGTGGACACAGCCACTGTTCAATCAGCCCTAACTGAAAGAGGTACATTGGTACTGGTAAGGTTAAGGGTAGGTATGTACCAAAGTACTTAGAACAGGTACCTACTTCATACTTTGGTTCATAAACCACACAGTACACGCACACCTTTTTTCACACACAAAAAAAATGCCCAAAAGGTGCTCACCTTTTCCTAATGTCTAGGCTGTACCAGTTGCTGGCACTAGGCCCATTTTTTTTTGACGGGTCAGTATTTTGATCCAGCCCAATAGAAATGGTATTGGGAAAATTACCGATTTACAAACAGCAATTATGAAGCACTGGATAACAGTAATGAGATGAATGGCACATAAATATGTGCATTGTGGCTCATAATACAGTTGCAGCCACCTAGATGTTCAATGACTATCTTGGAAATTGATTCAATACTGCTTTATAAGTGCATCAATTTTGTTATCCCTTGGATCACCTGAATCAATTTTTGACTCACATTATGTATCAATGTATCAAAATATTGATGCAGTAACAGCATGGGTGAATATTGTTTAAAATAAACAATACTTTTTCATAATAATTTCATGTAATTACATTCCAAAATTGGTTTTATTTCCTTACAAAATATAAACTTGAAAATTTAAAAAGGTTATCCTAAGAAAATGGCAGAAACATATTTGATGTAATTTGTCGCCACGTGATGGCGTCTCAATCTTTCCCAAAACAAACCAAAAAAACTTACGTAAACAGTTTGAGTTGTGACCAAGGTGGATGGAGTAATCAGTTGTGCATCAGATGGTGTGATTGTTTTTTTTTTTACTAATCATTTTCCATCAGGACTAGGTGTTTTTAGTGAAATGTTGTCAATAATTGTGTCATTTTGTATCCTTAAGTACAGTGCCTATGACAAGCTCGGCCCACTTTGCATCAAAAAATTGACGCGTCAATAAATTGATTTTTTGGACCTAGTGCCAGCAACTAATACCATATGAAAAACTAAATCACAAACAAACATTTGCAAGCGCTATCCGCATGTCCCAAATATCACTGTCGCTTCTGCGGCGCTTTATTTGACATCACGCTTTATACAACAACAAAAATCAAAATAAATGTTATATTCGCTTAAAAAAGCGAAACGTCAAGTCATTAATGCTTTTGGAACTTGGAATTTTCCATTATAATAATTAATAATTATTATAAATATCATTTTATTATTTCACCAGACCTATTTTAGAAATGTTCTTGCATTACTATGGCGTCGCGCCACTTTCTGCTTGGTGTCGCGCCACTTCTGCCCACCCTTAATGCTTTTATCTATAGACTTCAGTGAACTAACCACCTATTCGCATCATTCAATGACAACATTTAAATTTTAAATGTTAAATTTGAAATTTTGACGTCATTGAAATTTATTTACTTCTATTTTGAATGACTGCAAATATTAATGAACGCTGCCGGGCATAGTTAAAATGTTGTATTTATATATTTGTATTTCAATATTAGGTATTTGATTTATAAGCAGCAATTACTTATCATAAAGACATAAAGACATAAAAGAAAAGTGCAACAAAGAGCCTCTTGGGCCCATCCGAGGTTGCACTTCCCCCCCCCCCCTCCACCAGTCTCGCCCCTTCAAATCACCTTACTCTACCTGCATAAAAGAAGGCTAATCCCACAAGTATTTATGAACTAATCCCTTCTCTGTAAAGTATTTATCTAATCTAATTTTGAAGGAAGCAAGTGTCTCTGCATCAGCGACATCCCCTGGTAGCATATTCCAATGTCCTACAACTCTTCTACTGAAAAATGACTGTCGTAGCCTAGTCCTACTTTGTTTCATAATGAGTTTATGCTGATGACCTCTACCTCGATTTTCCCTATTGAACTCAAACATACCCTTTAAATATCCAGAATGCTGACTATTTACAAATTTGAAGACTTCAATTAGATCTCCTCTTAGCCTTCTATATCTAAGTGAAAACATACCCAATTTCTTTAATCTATCTTCATAAGGTAAACTACCAAGACAATTAACCATTTTTGTTGCCCTTTTTTAACTCTTTCTAACAACCAGCAATCTTTCTCATATGTTGGAGACCAGGCTTGTACACAATACTCCAAATGTGGTCTAACGTATGCACAATACAGTTTTGTTATTACCTTTTCACTCTTGTAGGAAACATTTCTGTTAATGGCCCCCAGCATTCTAAGTGCCTTTTTCCTAGCTTCTACAACCTGGTCTGACGCTGATAGTCTATTGTTTACCACGACACCTAAATCTCTTTCCTTTTCAATCTGCTCCATTTTCTGCCCACCCATTTCATACCTATGTTTACTGCTAACCCGTCCAGCGTGCATAATCTTACATTTACTCAAATTGAATTTCATCTGCCATGCTTCAGACCACTCAACTAGCTTGTCCAGATCTGATTGAAAAACATCCTGATCATGTTTTCCTCTAATAATCCTGACAACTTTTAGATCGTCTGCAAATTTCAAGACTTTGCTGTCTATACTGTTCTCAATTGCATTCACAAATATTATAAAAAGCAATGGGCCCAGGACTGAGCCCTGTGGAACCCCACTGAGAACCTCCTTCCATTGTGATTGGCACCCATTCAATATAACCCTTTGCTGGCGTCCTGAAAGCCACGTTTCTATCCAATCCAGAATCTTGCCCCTGATCCCATGAATTTTAAGTTGCAACCCCAGTCTTGTATGGGGGACTTTGTCAAATGTTTTACTGAAATCAAGAAAAGCTACATCTAGCTGTTTACCCTGATCAAAGCTATCTGTTGCAACATCCAAAAACTCCAGAAGATTAGTTAAACAAGAACGGCCCTTCCTAAAGCCATGCTGTGTATCCTTGATGAGTTCATTTTGCTCCAAGAATTCAACAATCTTATCTTTGATGATTGATTCAAGCACCTTGCAGACTAATGAGGTCAGACTAACCGGTCTATAGTTTTCCTCTTTACTTCTATCTCCCTTTTTATGAATAGGAACAACATTTGCTCTTTTCCAATCAAGTGGAATTTTACTATCTGCGAGTGATTTAGAAAATATTATGGCTAATGGAACCCACAACTCCCTTTCAGATTCTCTTAAAAGTCTAGCATGGATTTCATCAGGTACTTCTGCCTTGCTAGGCCTTACTTTCTTTAGATATTCTAGAACAAGTTCACTACTTATGCCACCTTGCTCTCCTATAGTCTCCGCTGTCTCTAGCTCAGGCTGAAGTGCTGCAATACTACTCTGGTCCTCGATAGTAAAGACAGATTGAAACTGATCATTAAGCACTTCAACCATTTCACTGTCCTTGCTAACTAACACATCATCTACCTTAAATGGACCTATATTTTTGGAAACTGTACTGAACTTATAAAAACTGAAGAACTTCTTACTATCTGCATTACAATGTCTAGCTAAATCAAGTTCCTTTGCCCTTTTAGCTGCTCTGACCTTTTTCTTAACTGAATTTCTTGCATTCTGGTAGGCCTTCTGATTTATATCTAGTGAAGATCCCTTCAAAATGCCAAATGCACTTCTTTTAGCTTGTATAGCACTCCTTACTTCTGGGGTAAGCCAAACTGGTTTGCCCTTGGTTCTGTTACGTTTGTGCCTGAGGGGTATATGCCGATTCTGAATTTGGCTTAATCTAGCTTTGAAAACATTCCAGGCCTCACATGCATCTAAACCTGCCAACTCAACGTTCCATTTTATCTGTGCGAGGTCATTTCTAATACCATCAAAATCAGCCCGGCTGAAGTTTGGAACCATAATAAGGTCATCTTTGGGCCTCATTTCTGATGAGATATTGAATTTAACCATATTGTGATCACTGGTTCCTAGACCTGCACAAATACTTATATCACTAACTAGATCACTGTTGTCTGAGAATACAAGGTCTAGAATGGAGCAATGTCTGGTTGGCTCTGTTACAAACTGATGCATGAAAAGCTCCTCTTCAAAGATTTGCCTATACAACCTACACTCATTTGTTTCCTCTGCTATACCTTCGTATCCTCTTAAGTTAAAATCTCCCATAATAAGACACTGAGCCCGAAAGTTCCTACGTATTTCCTCACAAATATCTTGGTCTGTTTCAGCTTGGGAGTTCCTTGGAAGATTCCCTGGTCTGTAAAATGCACCTATCCTCAACCTTTCTCTGTTTCCTGTACCAATTGTAATGTCAAGCCAGATTGATTCTACTTCTTTTACTTTACTAGAATCATCAACTCTAGTAGTGCAGTACAAGCTATTTACATATACAAACACTCCGCCCCCCTGCCGTGATTCTCTGCAGTATGAGAACATGTTATACCCTTGTAACTCGAAATCCTGTAGCCTATCCCTATTATACCCCTCACTAACCCATGTCTCGGTTACACAAATGATATCAGGCTTTTCAAGGGCAACATAACACTCAAACTCATCAAATTTAGACCTAATACTTTGGGCATTCAGCAACACACATGTGATCTTATACTTTGAGCTGACTCTACTAATTCTGAGGGAATTATGATCTACTGTCCTATTCTGACATGAACTTCTACCAATGCTTACTTCCTGATGCCCTAGTACTAGCGTCCCTGAACCCCCCCCCCCCCCCCCCCCCCTCCTACCTAGTTTCCCTGAATGACACTTCTGTAGGCATCTCCCAAAGCCCTTGCCCCCTCATCCGATAAGTGAAGCCCATCCTTCATATAGTACCTACGCCACTCATAGAACTGATCCCATAAGTCTACATAACTAAGCCCCATAGCTGAACATAAGTTCTGAACTGAGCTGTTCACAGACAGAGCTCTCGAGTACCACTCCTCACTGGCTCCACAGCGAGGGAGGATGCCAGTCACAATGACTGGTTTCCTGGACTCCTTCAACCTCTGCAGCAGGCTCCGGTACTCCGCTACTATTCTCACACTCTGCCTAGGTCCTATGTCGTTCACCCCCACCTGTAGTATAACTGTCTCCGGGCTACTCCTACCAAGTTCTGCCTCAATGACAGGGCCCATATCAACTACTCTTGCCCCTGGTTTGACTATACATCTGTCCCTCTTCCCACAGAATGTTCACCTTAAGGGCCTTACCCTTGAGTCCCCAACCACTAAATGCTGAATATCTTCCCTGTCACTTTCAGCTGCTGACTCTAACGCACTGAACCTATTTGCTATTGTAACCTGCGGATGTTCTCTGGGGCTGTACTGCCTGACTCTACCCTGAACTTTTGTCCATCCCTCCTGATCCCCTTCCCTCTTCCTCCTCCAGATTCTGCTACCACCCTCCATTACCCAGCACCCCTCCTCATCCTTACTGTCTGTGGCCCTAGCATTACTTTCCACAATGTTGAGTCTCCAGAAACGTGACCCTCCAGCACACTTCCAAACCCCAGCCGCACTATCCACCTTTGCCTTATCCTCCTCCCTTATGCCTCTATCAGAACTACCACAGTTATCAGTTATCAAGAAATGTATGGATAATTTAAACAATCAAGCGTATCGATGTGATAACTGATACGTAATTTGGTCTGACGTATGCATTTCACCTTGGCATGGTAGGATCCTTACATCTGTCCAGTTTCAATTCTGACTTCTGAGTTTTTAGCATTGCAATGACAAAGTATCCAAAGTTGCACATTTTTTTTGGAGAATCGGAACTGAAAAGAGCTGCCAGGCTATTACGCCAACCAGGTAGTAAGTTGGCTTTTTTATGTTGCTTACTAGTTTGAGTTGTTCTATGCTGATTAACCCGCGCACTGCAGGGGGTTGATTCCCCCCCCCCCCCATCCCCCTCAGGGTTTTCGCAGATAGCGACAAAACGGTGGCGAGCAGCGCCGCCGGGTATATGCACATCTGTTGGGACATCAATTGCGCACACTCTAAAAAAAAAATGACCTCGGGTCATCTCGGGTTAGGCCACCAGACCAGGTCGAGTGACCTCCAAAAACGTTTGCAGTTGTGCCAAAGCCAAGATTCTCACCGATCAGTTTGAAACTTACAGGGTGTCATGAGGGCATAAGTACTTACAATTCGTATTTCTCGGAATTTTGATATCGGTGACCTAAGGTCAGGTCAATTTCGTGACCCCATAATAAGTCAATGGGAAACTATTCAAATGCTTCCTATTTCAAAGATATGCATGATATTAGTTCAATTACTTCTGTATCATGTTATTATAGGATATTCTTAATGATTCAAGTGTAAGTTTTATTAAGTGACCTCTATGGGGTCATTTGAGGTCATCCGAAGTCACCATCACTTTTGTGTCAATAACTCGCGACATAATGAAGAGAGAAGTAAAACCGACAGCAATGTGTTTTTCTCGTCGAGGCACGTCTCCCTAAATGCAACATGACCTACTTGGGTCTTGATCTCAGGTCAAAGTCACGTGACCTGAGGTTAAATTTGGAAGTTGACCTAACAAGATAACCATGTACATCATTCGAAGTGCCTTGATGAGACAAATACAATGGTTCAAACAGTTTTCCGTTATCGTAATTAGGTAAAAAGTTATTAGTGAAAAACGGTTTTGCAAAACAAAAACAAAAAATCCCTTTTTGACCTCTGGACTCTGGAGCCTGAAATATTGGCCCGAGATAAAATTTGAGGACATGTTATCGATTGCAAATTTCAATGGCTGGCGATCGTTTTTTTTTTCTAGCTAGCATAGTTTCCGAGATATATGGGAATTTCTGGAGCGAAGTCCTAAAACAGGAAAAACTGGAAAATTTGACCTTTGATGACCTCTGGTGACCTCAATGTTGACCTGATCTAAAAAAAAATACTGAATACTTTCGATAGAACTTGTATCAAGCTATCAAACGCCGTTTTCTGCTTGTCTCTACGTAGCGTAGTTTTCGAGATATCACGGGGGGGGTGGGGCGGAAATCGACCCTCCCTGCAATTCGTGTTTGGCGCAAACCCCCTGAAGTGCGCGGGTTAACATCACGTCTATTAGAGTTGCATGGAAAGAATCGAGTTTGAAATATCTCCGACTGCCTGCCCCCAGCCCGGGCCGCTGCGCCGCCCGGGCGGCTGAGCGGATATTAGCGAGGCGTCGTGATCAGAGACTACGTGCCAGAGAGTGTATACAAAACCCGGATGTAACGTCAAAAAATCAGCCAATCAGCGATGGGAGTACGATGGTACGGTTAACGGTACATATTAAACGCTGAGAAGGTGGACTGTTTCTTTCAACTATTAACCTGAGCTAAAATTTGAGAATACCTAGCGATTGCAGTTTCCAAGAGATTTCGATTGATATTTTCCGTTTGTTCTTAGCCATCATAGTTCTCGAGATATGCGGGGTTTCTGGAGCAAAGTCCTGAAGCTGGAAAATCTGGCATTTGATGACCTCTGGTATCCTCAATATTGACCTGAGCCCAAAAATGACCGATACAGTTTCGAAATGATTTTTGACGAGCTTACAAACGGTATTTTTGGTTTTATCTACGTCCCATAGGAGCCGAATTCGAGGGTGGGGGAGCATCGAAACGCCCCGAAACGTTGGAACCAGCGAGAATCTGTGACGTCATCACTTAACAGCCCTATCGACCACTGAGAAGGTTGCCAGCCATCTTCTCTGTTTAGATCACGACGACTGCACTTTGCCTTCCTCGTGACGCACCACGACATCAATTATGTTTGCATGCTCCGCGTCGTCAACAGCACAATTGTTTTGCCCTTTCTGCTCACTGGCCCACTCTTGGAATCTTGCATCGAAAATGTATCGCGACATCTTCCCTCCACAGTAGCACACCACCAAAACCATCACGGCGCTTCAGCACAACCGCGCGACGCCACGAAGCCTCGTCCATGACTGACCGGCGCTCCGTCTGACTTGACCCGACCTCGCATTCGGTCAGCGCCGGGGGCGGGTGGCAAACTGCGTCCGCCAACGTTAGAGGTGAAAATAACGAATGCATCAGAACCGGTAGAAAATGAAGAGTGAATTGGGCAGAGCGTTAGCACAGATGGTCAATAACCTAATTGCCACGGAGCTGAGCTATCAATTACGCCACATGCGTCGTCGACTTCGCAAATTGACTAGTTAGTTTGCAACAAAACTAGTTAGGTTGCAACGTAACTAGTTATTTTGCAAACTAACTAGTTACGTTGCAAACTAACTGATTGGTCAGTTATTTTGCAAACTAACTAGTTACGTTGCAAACTAGCTTAGCAGTCAGCTAGTTTGCAACGTAACTAGTTATTTTGCAGATGTCCATATTAAATAAAGGATTTCGCATATTAAAGGGAATAGTTCACCTTTAACATGGGGTTTTGAACTGAGATAGCAGATTTGTAGAGCAGATTGAAAAATGGATTGTGTGAAATAATTACAGGAAAACTGGAAAATTTGACCTTTGATGACCTCTGGTGACCTCAATTTTGATCTGATCTAAAAAAAATAAGAGTACTTTCGATAGAACTTGTATCAAGCTATCAAGCGCCGTTTTCTGCTTGTCTCTACGTAGCGTAGTTTTCTAGATCTCACGGGGGGGGGGGCTGAAATCGACCCTCCCTGCAATTCGTGTTTGGCGCAAACCCCCTGAAGTGCGCGGGTTAACATCACGTCTATTAGAGTTGCATGGAAAGAATCGAGTTTGAAATATCTCCGACTCCCTACGTTAAGTAATTTCGACACAGGACTGGTTTCATTTTTTATTTTCTGAAGTTTCGGGTCCGCGAAACTTCGTCGGTAGTATGATGTCATACCCGCTGACGTCAGAATTGCGTCATACGCAGATACATACGTCATACGCAGTTGGGTCGCCACGGTTTCAAAACTTGTACGGACACACCATGACATCGAACCTTTTGAGCGGGGGGGGGGGTGTAGGACATGATATTTTGCAGGGGTGTCAATACGGTATGTAAAGGAAACCAGTCACTTTTATAATGGAATTTGTAGCGCTGAGATAGAGGCTTTGAAGGTCATGTCGAAAAATCACTTACTGCATGCTCTGGTTGTAAGGACTCTCCTGCTGAATATATTAGATGTTTTGTCCTGTCATTCAGCGTTGTGTCAAAAAAACGTAGCGCTATGTCGAGAAACTTCATATGTAAGCATGTGATAAAATCAGCGTTACTGGACCAGCGAGCGAACCCTACGCAACTGACAATATTATCCTAGTTCTAGTTGTGTAAGCGATGATGATATAATCATTACATTTATACTTATTAATTTTATAAATAATTATTTTAACCAACTTCCTAGCTTCTATTCTTCTTTCGAAGCGCACAATGTAGTGGACCAAGCACCATATCACTTACCCCGGAGACAACTTCAACCTGGGGCGTGTGTGGGGGGGTCAAAATGAACCCCCTCTTACTCGAAAACTTAAAGGGCTAGAAAGACGCGGGAAAAACGTTTAAAAGCTCTTGACAAGGATATTCGAAGGTATTTCGGCTATTGTTTATCTCAGTTCAATATTGAGGTCACCAGAGGTCATCAAAGGTCAGATTTTCCAGTTTTAGGACTTCGCTTCGAATACGCCAAAATAGCTCGAGAACTATGATAGCTAGGAACAAACGAGAGAGAGAAAAAATCGTAAGCTCTTGAAAATTGTAATCGCACTTGTTTCCTCATATTATAGCTCAGGTAAATAGTTTAGGCTCCAGAGGTACCCAAAAGTCACAAGGCCATTTTCCCAAAAAGTTGTTCGTTAATGCATTGTATCTGTTAAACAAAGATCAATTATTTTAACACCGTCGTGTTTGTCTCGTGAAGGCGCTTCGAAACACATGAATGGTGACCTGGTAAAGTCATTTTCAAAGTTTGACCTCAGTCAAGGTCATTTGGTAACCCAGGTAGGTCATGTTGCATATGGGGTGAAGTGACTCGACGAGGCAAACAGTAGTATCATTCGCACGTCTCTATCTGTATTCTATCAATAGTTGTTGGCAAAAAAGTGATGGTGACCTCATATGACCTCAGCTGGCCTTACAGAGGTGACTGAGCAACAATTGCACCTGGGTCATTAAGAATGAGCTAAAATAGAATGATTCTGAAATAATTGGCCTGATCCAATGCATATGTTCTGAATAGGAAGCATTTGTATATTTTCTCATTGACTTATAGTGGGGAGGTCACGAAAGCGACCTGACTTTAGGTCACCGATACAAAAAAAAAATCCGAGATAAAAGAATTATAGGTACTTATGACCTTATGAAATGCTGCAAGTTTCAAATCTCTTGGACTGTGGCTTTGCCACGACCACAAACATGTTTTGAAGTAAGGTCACTTGGCGTAACCTGATGCCCTGACCTGAGATGAACTGAAGTCAAAACTATAACACAATATAGATCATTGATGCCCCAATAGCTGTAATAAATTTGGCGGCGCTCCGCACCGCCGTTTGCCCTCTATTTCTGAAAAACCTCAGAGGAGGGGTCAAAATGCCCCCCACCACCAGGGCGAGGGATATCCTCCTGCGACCAAAGCGCCAACTGGAACCCTCACCCCGTTCCGAGGGATATGGGGGCCGGGACGAATTTTTCAGAGGCCCACCGAGGGATTTGAATCCCGGTTCCGGGCACAGAAAGCAAAATGTCCTACCACTGTATTAAAATTATCCAGATTGCTCCCCCGAAGCACACAATATCATAACAACATGCGCCATTTGTGAATTTTGCGCCACTTTCGCAATCTATACTGAAAATGCATGTCTCTATTATCGAAATATATTGTTTTATATTGTTTGTGTGGTTGTGTGGTTGTTCTTGCACAACGTTTTACCTAATCAAGATAGGGCAAAATGTTAACGCCATCTTGTTTGCCTCGTCAAGCCAATCCGAACCATACTTATGGTGACCGGATCGAGTCAAGTTCAAAATATGACCTCAGGTCAAGGTCATTTGGTGAGCCAGGTTGGTTGTGTTGCATATGGGTAGACGCATCTCGACGAGATAAATACTGTAATATTAGTCATACGTCTCTAGCTAGCACGTCTCTAGCTCTCCCGTTTGTTCCTTACATTTCCTACAATTTCAGGAGGCACATACAAACCCCTTCGCCAGTATGGCACCGGTTAGGCCTAATACATTGTGCTTGGAATATGGATCCATGTAAAATAAAACGCGCGTGCATCAGTGTTATCAGCGCCATGAGGAAGTCAAATACAGTTCAGTAAAATTACGGCCTGACCATTTATGGTATTACTGGACTAGTGATTAACACGAGAGTATTTTGTTTTGCTCCCTCGCGTATTTCGCAATATCTCGTAAACTCTACCGCCAATATCGTCCCCAAGCTTTTAGTACCCGCTTTCACATCAAGTACCGTCATTAAACGGCTAAGCGTTTTAGATAATGGCAAAATGTCAATGCCTCTTGCCATTTTCGCACATACTCCTATTCCGAACTCCAGACGAAAAACGTTAACATTTCATTCCAACTGGTCATTTGCGCGTTCAAGTTGGAGACGAGACAATAAGATGTTGTTATGGGGTTGAAATTAATCGGCACCTTAAAACCCTTTTTTCCAACTTTTTCCCTCAAATATCTTTTTGCCCTTCCTCAAGCCTAAAAACCTTCTCCACAACTTGTTGTATACTCCAACTTTAAGTCCCTCATTCCTAACCTTTGTATCTGAATAATCTATCTGCAGACGATCCCCATGGACCAGGGTGTGGCAGGAAACAACTGTAATAACATAATATAACCTGACCCAACCTTTACAGCAATTACGGTCGCAGGGACCCACGTTTAGACGCTTCGCTCGCATTCGCTCGCTGCGCTGCGGCCCTACCGGGTGGGGGGGGGGGGGGGGGGGGCTGTTGCCATCTCGTAGACAAAACCATGGGGATCATATGCAGATAGATGCTCGTTACCTAACAGCAGTACAACTACAAAATGTTGGGAATGAGGGACAAAAAGTTGGACCTGAGGTGAAAAGGTTGCTTCTTGTAGTAAGTTGTAAGTTGTTATTGAGGGATTTTAAGTTGTAAATGAGTCTTATGAAGGTGGCGAAAGTATTATTCCACGTTCTATGTTGAGCAATAGGTTCCAAGAATAGAGGTAATTCATCATGATTCGTCACAAATAGTCCATCTGAAGACAAGCAAGGGCGGATCCAGCCGACCGTTTTTTTTTGGGGGGGAGGGGGGGGGGGGCAAACCGTTTTAGCGGACCTTACCTACCACCAATTTCGAATTTCTTCCCGGATTTGGCCCTATTTTTTTCTAATGATTTTTTTAGCTTTTCAACCTTTTGGGATATCGAAAAAAGAAAGTGTTGTCATCGATATGATGACAAATGTTGATCTTTAGTTTATGTATTAAGTAATATGTTAAATCTGTTTTGTTTTCACTTCTTTTTTATTTCATACTGTTGTGTATGTCTAATATTTATTCTTTAAAATTGGGGGTTGACTGACATGTTGGGGGGCTGAGCCACAAGTTGGGGGGCTGAAGTGAAGCCCCCCAACTGAATAGGATGTCACGCCCCTGCTGGTTGTAGTCGACAATATGAAGTAAGTGCTGCTGAAAACGATGGTGATATTTTTCTCTCGAAAGGCCACTTAACTTTATACAAATTAAGGTTTTTAATTTGGGATGATGACGTCATCATTGAACTATAGACCTGCCGCTGATTGGCTGACAAAGTGGCTGTCAGCCAATCAGCGGCGACACTAGCCTAGACCCCATTTTGCAAATGGGAAATAAATTGCTTAAAAACGGCTAAGTTTTGGGTAAAATGGCCTTAGCATTTTCGACATTTAAATAACAGCCAAAGATAATGGCTATCTCAGGTCAAAACCAATACAAAGGTGAAAAATTCGCTTAAAAACTTTAAAAATCAGACATAATCTCGATCCGTTCTGCCAATTTCACAACGGTTGTTTACGTTTCAAGCAGCCTGCGTATATACAGGGAAATATACCGTATATATGCCTCAAGACCGCCATTATTGTGTGTAATAGCTTCCATATGCAAGCTACCATATGCATGACGTCATATATTGCCATGAAGTTTGTTTAAGGTCATGAAGGAGAAAAGAGAAACATGCATGTCCATTTCTCGACGGATATCCATCTATCGTCCAAACAAATGTCATATTCGTTTCTTTTCAGCTCAAAATACCACTTATAGACAAATTTTAAGACATTTTTGCAAGGTGACATATTCCCTTTAACTGTAACATATGCATACATTAATATTATTTGGGATTACATAATTATTAAATACATTAATAATTAGTATTCCAGATAGTTTGTCTTTCATGAATAATAGCGAAACTAGCATGTTTCTCGAAACTTGGCAGCACATGATTTGCATTGCAAATGTGGTAAAGTTGAGTCGCTAGTTAAGTCAATGACTGACGTATGTTGGAAAATATATCACGGTTTGCCGCGCTGGGCACAACCGTGTCACTACATTGTGTCCACCTAAAATGACGCTCTACAAGCATATCACGCTACGCAGCCCTGATAAGTGGATCTACCAAACATTTATCACAAACAAAATGTAGTGCGTTGCTGTGTGATCTACCTGTGCCACGTCATGTTTTAGACGATAAAATACATGTGTGTCATAGGCGAACTTCTCATGGGCGAACTTCCCATGGGCGAACTTCCCATGCGATGCCAAATGACGGCGCTGCGTAAACTCTGTGAAATATGATACCGGAGCTGTCATATGAACCGCAGCGAGAGGGACGAAACGCAGCCTTTGTGGCGAATATTGCTGTGCGGCGGTACAATGGCGTTTTCCTGGAAAGCCCGCCGGGCATCAAACACTGAGTTTAGCTCATCACTTTAAATAGCAATGGAGTATGCCCATGGGGACTAGAACTTCATAAGTGTTCTAGAAGGGGACCAATGTAGATCTTGTCAACATGATAGCACACACTGACAGTTATTCAACACTGAATATTAGTTTGGATATTTCAGATCAATATCGTACTTATCAACATATTGTAATACACATGCTGGATTTCGAATGCGAAACAAGATAAACCACATGCCTGCCACCAGACCATAAAAGCAAAGTGATTGGGATTGTTATAGGGCCGATTCGGAGCACCGAAACCAATAAACCCGAGTTTATTTTCGATCCTATGTCGAAATTACAGAGCGAAAGGAAAAATTGTGCTTTCACCACACGTAATTGTTCGGCCCCCACTATAATTTTGCTATTTCAGTTCAAAACACGTGTTGAAGGTGAACTATTCCCTAACGTCGCAACTATTCAAAAGTAAAACGGTGTAGGTCTGCTGCCACTGCCTGCAGCGTCTCACAGGCAGAAGAGGAATAACCGGCAAGAGGTATGAACTAAATAGGTAGGGTGGACCCAAGTGGAGGGGAGGGGAGGGAAATCGGGAGTAGTTGGAAGTAGTCGGAGGAGGTAAGAGAGAAACTCATGTGAGAAAAAGCATTAAACCACTTATGCCATGGTGCCTGGAGTGTTTTGACATTTACCTATGGGTTGGCCACCGAAGTTCACGAATCTCGGGCCGCCTTTAGGATGACGCCATAATGACGTAATCCAACCTTCCCATGTTCTGATTGATGCTTTAAATGGGCCTGTTTTTTGTTTACTTGCGATTACCCACTCACCTTGTGTTGGATCATATCCTCATTGGCATATCCAGAACGGTGTGGGGGGGGGGGGGCATAAAGCTCATCTGATATCGCTTGATTATGCATTGATAGCTGATTTAAAACAAACTTTACCTAGTAAAAGTTGCTTAGATGTTCTTCTATATCAGGAAAAGTGTCAATTTTGCGCCGATTTCAGGCGGTTGGGGGGGGGGGGGGCATGGCCGCTTTGCACGTTTCGAAGTGCACATTCAACAACGTTGAACAGATTGGTAAAAAAAAACACCAGATGTGTCGCTTTCCAATATTGGAGGGAAAATACCGATAATTAATTCTCCCAAACTTCCAACTTTGAATTAGGGAATAATTTGATTTAATATTTTTTTATTTAGATCACATCATTTTAATACCATAACGGTAGCCAAAGAAATTGCTGCTAACAAAATCAAAAGGTCATTATTTCCCTTTAAAGGGATTATACGTTTTTTCCCCAGAATAATTGAGCTACATAGAAAAAGTACTTAAAAAGGTGGTAGAAGTCCCACGGTAGCCACATTTTTCTGGAAATGATCTCTTCTGCACGTACGGACATTTCAAAGTGCGCGGTGATGTCACCGCGCACTTTCTGCAGGACCGGCTGAGGCAAAGCCAATCATCTCTTTATGCTATTGAAAACACCTCACTTATGGGATATTTCGGTAAAATAAGCAATATCTGCAAAAAATAAACTTGTTTTGTTCTCAAAACAGCAGCAGTTACCTAGTGTTTCCCATAAAATTCGATATTTTTCATGAATTTTCATGCCAAAACGCCACCACCAAATTATCAACGCTTCCGGCCAGAGATAAGAAAACCACAAAACCTCAACGAACGGTGTGTAGTAGTAAACAGTCCCGTTAGTTTTGAATTGCATAGTCACTTTGTGATCACAATGTGACTTTGTGATCCAGACTTGCAGATGATTAAAAACTCTCAAATTGAATTTGATGCAGATTCTAAGATAAAAATGGTGGACAGTAATGCCGATCAAGTACTTGTTATCTGATACAAGTCTCGAAAAACGCCAAAGTTTTAACGCTGATAATTGCTGAAATAATGGACTAAATGAGCATTGAGGTCCCTGGTATATGTCTTAACCGTGTTTAAAGCTCATACAACTGCAAAAGATTGCATTTCCTTTCAGGACGGAAATCTGTATAATCCCTTTAAGTAAAGGAATTTTGCACCGAAGTATCCTTCTTCCCGGCCACTACCAGCGTATAATGAAGCTGTTCAGCTGCGCCACTGACCGGCACTTCAAATAGCAACATATTCGGCAACCAAGTAATTCATGAGTATCCAGTGGTAATGCTAGGACAAAAATATTCGGTTACCTAAAAAAGTTCCTTTTCTCCCGTATGACGCTTGGCTCATAACTCAGTGGCAGTGGGTTCCAGGCTGGGAAGATGCACGTTGTTTGGCCGGCTTAGTTATATTAACCCTCGCCTACGGCGGGGGCCTGACAGCCCCCCCCCCCCCCCCTGAGGTTTTTCTTGAATAACTTTTTACATATGAGGTGCATCTTGCTGAAATTTGTGGTAGCTGAGTTTACAACAATTATACTTAGGCTGTATTTTTGTTTAATTGGTTGAGTAGTTTGGGAGAAAATCATGTTTTGATGACGTCATGTTGGTAAAAAAAATGAGAAATATTAGAAAAATCGTAGAAAACAGAGTTTTAAAGCAAATTGCAAACACAATTCACCAAAGATACAAAATGGCATTTTCTTTAAAATGGCAATCTCTGATTTTCAAAATTTTGGGTTTTTGACCCCTAAAATTCAAAAAACTGTTTGTTTTTTAATCCCAAAAAATAAACATTTTCAAAGATATTAGAAAAACCGGAATATATGTCAGAGAACTGAGTATGGAGAATACCCATACCAAATTTTAAAGCAATATCTTCATTTTTGACTGAGTGATGGCTCTCTAAGTGTAAGAAACTGATGACGTCATTTTTTTTAAAATAACCTTTTTTGACTTTTTTGACAAGATACGAACAAATAATTACCTTTTTTGTATTTTTGAGCCAAAACTGGTCTAGGAACATGCCTTTTTATTTACATTTATCAATTTCTAATTTTGAGGTTTTTTAAGAGCAAAATCGCTGTTCTGGACGTGGTAAATCCGAGGTCATTCACTTGACCTGGAAGGTCATCCGTTGACCGTAAACCTAAAAATCGCATACTGTTAGATTTCTCTCATGACAGGCAACATGCTGGTTCTTACCGAATTGCTCTAAGTTGCTTGGTTTGGAAGCTAACAGGGGGGCCTGTCAGCCCCCCCCCCCCCCCCCGTAGGTCGAAGGTGAAAAAACTCCCGTAGGGCGATGGTTAAGACAGTTGGCACCTGGAGAAAGAGGGCCGACCTAGACCACGGGAGGATCGTGTCGCCATCTATCTGCGGCACGTTAAACTTTCGGACCAAATTAATTACCGGTGAACCGGGCGCAGACGTATGTGGAATTTAGGCCGGGTCATTCGATAGGTTTTTGCGAGCATGCACAGATTAATAGTGAAATTATTATGCGCTATATCATAACAAACTTACATGATTTTTTTGATTTTTTTTCAAATCAAATTTGGAGGTGCCCAACCGGCCTCTTTTTGGGGACACTTTTGCGATTTTTTCGTCAATATATTTTCTGTTACAATTTGTTGGCACCCGCTCACAGCGCCATCTAGTGAGCGGACTTGCAATTTATGCATTTGGGCATTAATTAATTTTTACAATGTTTTGAAAATATAATTTTCCAATTTTTCGTATGCTGTTTGACAACCGTAGTGATTGTCATGGAGTTATCATGGACAATAAACCGTATTACGCAACAAGCTCGGCTTTGCGGGCACCCGGGCCTGGAGCCACCCACTCAAACCATTCGGACTAAATTATATATGCAAATTAAAAGAGCCGTATTGCGCATGGTTGGCCGGCTGTCATATGTACGGAACCAAATTTCCATTATAATGCAATTAATTCAGAGCAACTTAATTTGTCCCTCTTAGGGTAAGTATCAACCAGGGTAAGACAAATTAATTACAAAATAAAACGACTCCTCGTACGTGACCATGTGTCGACTCCTCGTACGAGTAGTTAACGTGGCCGTGTGTCGTGACGGAATTGGCTGTCTAAATCTCCATAATTAACTGCGCTCTGGGGCCATCAGCCGTCACGCCACCGTGGCCCGCTGGACGCCGGAGCCGATTTCATGCCAGGACTAGCCGCAATCGACGGATCGCCGCGCCCATGGAGAGACTACCGATCACCTTGGCACGGTTATGAATAGCGCCAATGACGTCAATTCTGAGGTGGATAATGAATGCATGTACTGGGTGGGAACAGATGAACTTGCAAGTTATCAAATTCATCGCTGTCAGAACATGGAGCGCTGCGAAATGTATGAGAATCGCTGTACGGAGTGTGCATGGGCTTCCGGCATGGATGTTAGCAGGACATCTTAGAGATATCTAAAGACAGGCAATCATTGTTTTATTTCTGAATGAAATGTTTCAATGAAATACCTATTTTAACATGGTAATGGTGTACGATTACAATCGTATGAGCATTAGTTCAGAGTATACTATAATTGAATGTATATAGAGGTATACCTCTATAGGCTGGGCTGGGGAACTTCTGAGGAATAGAGACGATCTTCAAACAGCTGCAGCTATACGTTGGCATAGGAGTATGGAACATTATATAATGACTTACAGCCTACAGCCCGCTGAACCAAACTTGTATATCTGGCAGGAAACAATTCAAATTAGAGATCCAAATGTAATGCATTGTGTTTGCTATGTCAGGCGTAAGGCCGGTTCGCACCAGGAGCGGGACGCAAGAGCGGAACGTGAGCGGAGCGGAACGTGAAAAGATCAAAACCGCTAGAACCGTCCGACGGGCCACCATCAACGTACAATCTGGCAACAGCGTAAGGAACGCTCATCTTTTCGAGTGTGGGTTCGATTCCCCGTGCCCGCCGATTTTCGACTTAAACCGTTTGTAATACTCCTATGTAGCGGAATATGCTTTTTAAATCAACGTTTTCAAAAGTACCATGACGGGATAAATCAAACTCCACCGAGCCGAGCAGTTCACACGCGGCAGTCGGGTCCAATCAAGCAACAACATGCTAATAGAGGCTAACGCCCGGTCGCTTTGTAGCCCCGCCCTTGACTCCGGACCCACCACTCGCAACTGACCGGTCACGGGTTGCATATGGCCGGTTCTAGGGTCAGTCAGGGCGGAGCTAAGCTCTGACGTCAGAGCATAGCTCCTCCCTTTCGCGATAGCATCTGCTCACTGACTGAATTCTCTGCGCGAGTTTTAACATTACGAGTGAATGGAAAGTGTCCTACGTTTTTGTTTGACATTAATCAACCTTAGTAATACAAATTGGCGCAGGATCTTAAACGTCCATTGCGAAAAATGCGTTGATGCCAGTTTGTGCCTTCAAAAGATATCGACAAAAATTAGGGTCTCAAGCAGTCTGCCGTTCACAGTAGTTCCATGGCACTCATACACCCCTGTCCATTCACGGAAATTCGGAAACTATGGCAAAAATGATAGTGCAAGCCATTAGTCACTTTTTGTAGTTTATATAATCAACAACACACGTTCACCCTATTAAACCTGCCAATGACATTAAGCAACTCAACTCTCTGTACACTGATTTTCCATACCCAAAACGAAATGTTTCAGGTTAAACAACCCTTGAATGGGTCGTAGCTATTTTTAATACAAATTATAGGCAGCTGCATACCAAAACCAAACGTTAAACATATATAAGCCAATTGAACATCACCGGGACAGTGCACAGATTAAATGACAAGGCCACAATTCACCACAAACAAATCATATTCACCACCCAGCTTTCCACCCACTCAAACGGTGACATTATACCTGCACTTCCATGAAATACGTTCACGCTCCGCTCACGTTCCGTTCAAAAAGATAAACTGAATCCATCTTTCCGAGGCCAGCCGTTCCCACCCAGCGTAACGGGTTTCCGTCGCGCCGACAAGTCCCGGTTCACACCGCGAGCGTGACAAACGCGAGCGGAGACCGTCCGGCGGTTCAACTCGCAGTGCTTTTTCCCTATTCCGGCTGCGCTCCGTTCACGTTCCGTTCACGTTCCGCTCGTCCCCGCTCCCGGTGCGAACCGGCCTTTACGGCGGCAGCGGACGGCCGACTGACCGGCCGGTGACCTTTGCCCCGGGCACCGCAGGTCACGTGACCCGAGGCAAGGTGGGGCGGGACCACGGGTGATTGTAAATAATCCAGAACGGACTGACCTGGGGATCGATCCGCCGCAGCTCCCCGTCTCCTTGACTCCGTTGAGCAGCGTGCGAGCGCCGACATGCCTACACACCGAACGTTTCACCATCTCCGTCACGTAACTTGCGTCCACACGTCGTAAACAGTCGGCGATGTCCTCACGGACACATCAAGCGAACTTTTCGGCGCTTCTGTCCACAATCACCACCGTGTACCCCGCAATACACAAGTCACCACTGCGAGATCGCTTCTCGCCAAACTCAGCCTGGCGTCCTGTTCGTGGTGCCACAGCACAGGCCGGTCACTCCACCCCCGGGTATGACCCCTGACACAGGGGAACGGAGCGTGCCGGACGCCTGGTGGCCGCACTCGAGCCGCGACGAGCAGAGGCGATTCCAGGCACGAAAATGACCAGTCACACAAAGACTAAGCCCGCCGTACACAGGCGAATTAACAGCTTATAGGCTACTCGGTAGTAGTTCGCTGCACTGTCGTGGGCTCGGAGCAAGACCTGCCTTCCTCTTACTGTGTACCAACTACTGTATAGCCCAAGGGCTGCCAAGTGAGTTTGGTTGCATGACGGCACTCGGGCATGAAAGATTCCCCCACACGGTCAAACTGAATGGTGCGAAGCCAGTTTTGAGGTTATAGTGATAAAACTCCTAAGTATTTTAACTGGAATCGTTCTTGTATGAGAAGGCACGTTATACCGTGTTTAGCAATATACCGTGCACGTGTGTCTAATCGATTTGTAAATATTTCAAATTTGTCCAAAAACGTCACTGCACCAAATACTCCAGTATATAAAGGGAAATTGGTATGCTGCCAGAAGTGCAAAAAAATAACTTCAAAGCAAGTATGTGCAAATGCTAAGAATCTTGGGCGTAACTTTGTATGTGGTTGGTGTGGAAAGCACCACACCACCTTGAAAGTTGGTGTGGAAAATCCACACCAACTTTTAGATGCATATGACATTCTCAGCAATAGTTCCCAAAACAATTGTTCAACAGTTGGGACCAGGAATGTCGCCACAAAATTTGGAGTGTAGGGGGGGCAGCTAAATGGCTGCCCCTCCACTCCCACAGTTAAAATCCATCTAATCTTAGGGGGCTGGACTCTGGAGCGATCCTGGGGGCCGGGCCCCAGGCCCCTCCGGTGGCGACGTCCATGGTTGAGACTCACTTGAGACCGCTGGCGGCCGCACGGGGGGGGGGGGGGGCACGGGGACCCATGGCCTCCCCTTTGGCTCTCAAGGTGGGGCCATATTATCTTTGCCCCCCCCCCCCCCCTTGCCAGTACCGACCAGAGCCTATTTTAGTATTGTAACATCAAGACAGCCCAGGTTAAGCCCAGGTTCAGTCCAAGTTCGGGTCACCTCCGATCGAGCTGAAATGTGTGCAGAATATGCGCCAGGGGCCCAGTAGTCAACACCTAGCAGCATTATGTGGCACTCCACGCGCTTTAACCTGCAGAGGTCAAAAAAGGTCAACAGGTCGAATTTTGCACAGCACATTGTGGCCTGCCCAGAAGAGCTACAGGGATGAAACCAACACTAAAATACTCGCACACACTCGGTCTTACTTTCCCACATCAACCCGACCTCGCCAGGTCACTATTTGGCCTATGGGTCATTCCACGTCAGATCGCACAAGAATGGGCAGTTTTGAACCCGACCCCTTTCGAGTTCGATGAAATTTGGGGCACGTATAGTACCCAATGAACGACCATCATCCACAAACGTTTAGCTCCATTCGACTTCTAAGGTCAGAGTTACGGGTCATCTTAGGTTGCACGTTTTTGCCGCCATTTTATCATTAAAAAGTGCATATATTGTCGAAAAATTGTTATAGGAAGTTGCGGTTGCCGCCATTGGATAGGAAAATGAATGTCCATTTCTATGTACCTCCATGATTTTACATGACCTTCATATGATATTTGACCCGACGAGGTCAAAGTTGAAATGTTGAGTTATCACTGTGTTTGCCTGCCCCGAAATCCAGCCAAATTGAACACGAGCGCGGGTACATCATCGTCTCAAAGCTTGTGCAAAATAATGGCGGACACTTAACAACTTTTTAAGATATGGGTATTTTAGTATAACTATTTCGCGCAGCCCGCGGCGCGTTAGATGATGTCAAGTCGGGCATGATGTCGTCTTGAAACTGTGCAGTAATGTTGTGGGCACCACTGGTAACGTGTGTACCTATTTTGTTACCAGGTGTAATGGGGTAACATGTATTGTTAATCCTTGTTGAGGGAGAATCAATTCATAGAAGATACCCAAGGGCACGTTCAACCGGTGCGACATAGTTATACTAAAATACCCATATCTTAAAAAGTTTTAAGTGTCCGCCTTTCTTTTGCACATGCTTTGCGACGATGATATATCTCGTGTTACAATTTGGTGCATTTTGGGGCAAGCAAACATAAGAAAAAAATGTAATCGTTGACTTTGACCTCGTCAGTTCAATGGTCAAATTTAGGTAATGGACGTCCATCGGGTGCAATACATAGTCCGATGTACTTTTGAATTATAAAATGTCGGCAAAAACTTGCCACCTAAGATGACCCGTAACTCTGACCTCAGAGGTCGAATGAAGCTAAAAGTTTGTGCATGATGATCATTCATTGGGTACTACACGTGCCCCAAATTGTATTGAATTCGAAAGGGGTCGGGGAATTTCTTGTGCGATTTGACGTGGAATGACCTCTAAGGTAATTCCGTGGATCAGCCGCCGGTACCATTGCACAGCGAATAACTGGTGTACAGAAATACAAAGCATATCAAATGTGACCCATGGGTGATGCACTAACTTTCACCGAAAATAACTATTCGATAGCTATCACGGTGTGCCCTTGACAATGAAAAAGTGAGAAAAAAACGCCACTCCGAGAGGTGCAGCCCAGGTTCGGTCCAGGTACGGGTTACCTCTGATCGAGCTGAAATTTGCACAGACTATCCGCTAGGGGCCCAGTAGTCAACGCCTAGCAGCAATCGGTGTCACTCTCCGCGCTTTAACCCGCGCCCCGCTGGGGGGGGGGGGGGCAAATCTGCCCCCGCCCCCTCCCGGATTTCCTAAATAACTTGCAAAATATGATAGGTATCGACGCGAAACTTTCAGTACCTTATGCTACATCAAGTCAACGTCTTCTCCCAAAATTTCAATGAAATTGATGTAGCACTTTGGGAGATGATGACGTTTTAATGACATGTCATGCCAGTTATGGTGGAAAAACGATAAATGTTTGCAAAATCGTAGAAAATCGAGTTGTGATGCGCAAACACAAAAAGTCAAAAGAAAGTAATTGACATTCTCTTCCAAATGGCTATCTCGGATTCTCGAAATGTTGGGTTTTTGCCCCCCCCCCCCCAAAAAAAAAACTGATAGTTTCGGAAAATTTCCACAAGATCATTTGAGTTTAAGATATTTAACAAAACGACAGACATATTATAGAACCAAGTATGGACGATACCCGAACTAAATTTCAAGAAAATATATTTATTTTGAACTGACTTATGGCTCCCTAAGTATAAGTAACTCATGACGTCAGTTTTGAAGTTAGGTTTTTTGGCTTTTAGTGACCAGATACAGACGACTAAATGCCACCGCTGTATTTCTGAGACAAAGCTGGTGTAGACACATGCCTTTTTTAGTTATATTAATCAATTTCAAATTTTGTCCTTATTGGGACCTGACCTTGACCATTATATGGGGTCAGGTTTTCAAAATGGCTGCTACGATCGAATTCTACGTTAAAATAATCCAAACAAAATGTGTCGCATGGCTTTCGTAGACCTGTGACCTTTTGTGTCCTGACCTTGACTTTTAGCTTTGCTTACAATTTCACTCTTGGTTATGCGGGAGATGCATTATACCTTTGAGAGCACCGTGTGCGATAACAGTCGCAATCTAGGGCTTTAGATCGAAAGTATGGCCAAAAAAACAACTACCTCGATTTTGACATTTGACCTGACCGTGACCTAACATGTGACCTTATTTTGAAACTTTCGCGTATGCTTTAGATGCGTCTCATTGAGAGCTTTCGATTGCCGCCTTGTGCGTCTCACTGCGGTTATTGGTTCGGAAGATAACGAGGGGCAGAATTTGCCCCCCTCCCCAGCGTTCGGCTGGAGACCCCAGCAGGGCGCGGGTTAAGAGCTTCGACCCGTTACACATTTTCGCAATAACTTTGCTTTCTATAGGTTTTTTCGCGGTGGGCCCCTTCGGATGAAAATAAAAATGAAAACTTGCACTTTTCATTTGTAAAAATACACCCGGATCTTTGTTCTTTATATATATACTATGGAAAATCTGAGGGCCTTTGTGGGGTCATGTGTGCATTTATACCGCCTTTTGTCCCCATTTAAAAATGAAGGGGACAAAATAAGATGTAAAAAATTGTGATAGGATGTTTGGGTCTGCTCCCAGTCCACACCAACTTTGAGAACGTGTCTACACCCATGGCCAAGATGTTCTATCGCTGCTTAGAAACCGGCCGTAAGCGGCCTTAGAAAGTGAATAGATGACTAGCGCCAACTCGGGTCGTAATTCAGCAGCCATGGTGATGTCTGTCGCCCATCCTCCGTGCTAGTGCTTCTCATTCATAGCCCCCCCCCCCCCTCTCCCTGCCTGCTTCAATATTAAGGTAACATTTCCTCATCATATATAGGTACGCATTTCGCAATAACAAACACATTTACACAATAACAGATTCACTTTGAAGTAATGCTTCCAAATCCTTTATGAACGCTATCAGACACAGCGCAAAATGAGTTAACTTCACCCAGGGGCGTATTTAGTGGGGAGACACTGCACCTTGCCCCCCCCCCCCCCCCCCCCCCGCCCCGCCCCCCTCCTTGGGCGCCGAAGGCGCCCTCCGATACATCTCCGATGGCGCCCTCCCACATACCTTCAAAGGCGCAATCGAATACACTTTCGGAGGCGTCCTCCAATACATATCCGAAGGCACCCTCCGATACACCTCTGAAGGCGCCCTCGCACATACCTCCAAAGGCGCCCACCGATACACCTCTGAAGGCGCCCTCCCACATAGTCCAAAAATACCCTCAGATACTGTGATAAAACGTATATTTACAGCAGTGCGAGTGACGACCTCTCGTGGCGACGCTCGGTCAACGACTCTCTCGTCTCTCCTCACAGAGGCGTCTCGCTCCCCCAGCGACCCCCAACCTGTCCACCCATCCCGAACAATAGCTCGGGCCCGGCTGCCCCCTCCGCCGCACTGGCCCCTCCGCCCTGTGTCCTATTCAAACACCCCGGGTGGCGTCCGGTGCCCGGCGCACACTGACAGGACGGACGGAGACGCCACGTCGATCACCTGGCACACACCTGTGCACACAAGTCACAACACCACAACATATACATCCCTCCAAGGCCCGAGGGCACCCTCCTTACATGCCTCCAAAGGCGCCCTTCGCTGAATGTAATGCGGGGGCGCCTCTGGTCTCACAGAGGGCGCCTCTGGAGCTATTTGGGTGGGCGCCCTTGGATATGTATCGGAGGGCGCCTTCGGAGGTATGTGGGACGGTTCATTCAGAAGTGCATCGGAAGGCGCCTTTGAAGGTATGTGGTAGGGCGCCTTCAGATGTGTATCGTATGGCGCCCTTGGAGGTATGTAGGAGGGAGCTTCCGAAGGTGTATTGGAGGTCGCCTTTGGAGCTATGTGGAATGGCGCCTTCAGAGGTGCATCGGAGAACACCTTTGGAGGTGTGTCGGAGGGTTAGGGAGGGCTATTTATATTGTGTACCTCCCCCCCCCCCCCCCCCCCCCTCAACAACACATTTCGCTGACGGCGCCCTCATGTGGGGTTTGGCGCCATCTTGGGGGCCCCTTGACGGATTTCTAAATACACCACTGACTTCACCCGGACTTGAATGAAGAACTTCTCCCTATACCTCTAAAAAGTAAAAAGTTGTCTTGTGTACAGCCAGTGTGAGGAATAAGTGTGAACACGCACAGTGGAGAGGGGTATGCCACTAACAAGCAGTGGAGAAGGGGGGGGGGCACTTTAGTGCCCCCCCCCCCCCCTAAGATCTCCGAAAGTATCAGAATGATTAAACTTAGAGGGTAGGTAGGTGCTATGATTATCTACATTTTGCAAAAATGTATTGACCTTCGGTTAATATCTTCAAGGTCAAACGAGGTCACGAAGGTCAAATATGGTCACTATTTCACTCGGCCGCATACTCTTGCATCAGTGCGCTTACGCGGCGTATGCCTACTATTTCCCTTCATGGACGGCTTCTACACTCAGCAGGAATCAGAACTGCACTGTTCAGAAGAGAATCGTGTCCGAAAGTTGTAGTGATATCCACAGCCAGCCTGAACTCCGAGCTGGTGGCCGCTCCGCCGAGCCAGACTTGGTAAGAGGGCCCAATCTTACCAAGTGCCGTGATCGCACCCAATCTTACCAACGCCGTAGTACGACATATTGGTGTGCCGACCTGCCAAACTTTTGAAACCCGGGATCGAATCAGGGATATCCCGATTTTCAGTCTAGCGTTCTCCCGACTGAGCTATTTCGACAATGCGTTTGAACAAACCAAACGCCGTTGTTCCCTAAGTGCGGCATTCGGAGTACCTACTGCATTCACGGCATGTCGTACTTCGCATTCACGGCATTTGGTAAGATTGAGCCCTGGGCCCAATCTGCCCAGAGCGGAACAATCCATTCCCTGCCCAGAGCGGAACAATCCATGCCCCAGCCCATAGGCGTAGGAACAGGGGGGCAGGAGGGGGCAGCCCCCCCCCCCCCCCCCCCCCCCCCCGCCCCCAAACATTTTGGATTTTAACATTACGCCTATAGGCGTTGCATGGAAAGAATCGACTTCAGATTGCCTCCGCCCCCCCCCCCCCCCCCAACTTGAACATAGCTCCTACGCCCCTGTCCCAGCCCCCCTACCCTGGCCCTCGGCCGTGTCCGCCCGCTCAGCCGGAGCGCGGCTGCTGCGGCCCGCGGAGCTGCTCTGCTTATAGACCTATTTAGCGTGACGTCACTGGTGGAAAGCGGTTCCAACAGCTGACTGCGCTAATGTTAAAGGACATAGGGAAGATATTCTTATCTAGATTGTGGGAGAATGGCGTTCGATTATGTGATGACAACTTGTTTTATGGGTAATTTCGATTTTTTCCTCATTTGTATCACGCAAAACATGCATTCAGTAAAAACAAGCAACGTCACAATTGACGTTTAAATATTAATAGGCGGTTATGGCGCAGGTGTTACATTCACAAAAACGTAAGAAATATCAGCTTTTGGTTTTGGTGGCGCCGATTTCTGTTCATATTACGGTGTTAGGTGACGAGTAACCTCAATATTTGTATATTATTATTCACTTTAGGTTGTCTTTCGTTACATTTGTTTCCATCAATAATTTGTTTTCAAGGTTTACCAAATTTGATTGAACAAGGGGAAAGTCATTGGTTACGTCATTGGAGGCATGTGATTGTGTTAAGGTGAACTGATAACTACTCAAATACCTAATTTCGAGGTGGCTTGTCAGGGAAAAATTGGTTTGTTAGGTGGTAAAAAAGAGGAAAAATCCACATTACACATTAAACAACTTTTAATCACATAATCGAACGCCATTCTCCCACAATCTAGATAAGAATACCTTCCCTATGGCCTTTAACATTGGCGCAGTCAGCTGTTGGAACCACTTCCAATCAGTGACGTCATCACTAAATAGGTATATTTAGCGTTCTTCCGACTGAGCTATTTCGACATTGCGTTTGAACAAACCAAACGCCGTTGTTCCCTAAGTGCGACATTCGGAGTACCTACTGCATTCACGGCATGTCGTACTTCGCATTCACGGCATTTGGTAAGATTGGGCCCTGGGCCCAATCTGCCCAGAGCGTAACAATCCATTCCCTGCCCAGAGCGGAACAATCCATTCCCCAGCCCCCCTTACCCCAGCCCCCGGCCGTGTGCGTCCGCTCGGCCGGAGCGCGGCTGCTACGGCCCGCGGCGCAGCTCTGCTCATGGACTCCAGTCCTCTGCAGGACCAGCGCTGCGGCTCAGTGTCGGCAGGCTTTGTCAACCATGTCAAGTTCCGCTCGACCTGGTGCTGGGTCCTCCGAAGTTCAGGTGTCTTGTGTTTAACTGCATTGTATTAATTATATTTTAGAAAAGTTCGGAAAATGTCTTCAAATATAGCTTAGTAGTTAATGTGTCTTAGTCAGAAACATTAGGAATATTCAGTGGCGTCGCCACAAAAATTTGAGGGGGCAGCCAGGGGTTTGGGGGACCTGCCAACGGTTTGGTGGGTCAGCCCAGGGGCGTCACCAACGGGGGGGCAACAGGGGCCAGGCACCCCACTCTAAAAAGTGCGGGGGCTGCCCCCCCCCCCCCCCCGCTGCAACCGCGATCAAAAGCTTAAGGTATTTAGGCTAAGAACCTACATTATTTGCAAAATATTTGTCATCGCTCAAAACGATGCGGGACAGATTTTTGGGACGACACAAATTGGATACATCCTTGATACAGCCTTGAGGGGTGCCACCCGATCGACAGGGGCTCCACAAATATTGGCGAAAATTTTGCAGGGGGGGGGGGGGGGAGGCGGACGGAGGGGCAACGTGACTGGCCGGAGGGGCGCCGTCACTCGCCGGAAGGGCGTGGGCCGTCACTCGCCGGAGGGGCGTGGTCACTGGTCGGAGGGGCGCCGTCACTGGCCGGAGGGGCGCCGTCACTCGCCGGAGAGGCGTAGTCACTGGCCGGATGGGCGCCGTCACTTGTCGGAGGGGCGCCGTCACTGGTCGGAGGGGCGCCGTCGCTGGCCGGAGGGGCGCTGTCACGTGCCGGAGAGGCGCCGTCTATGGCAGGGAGCGTCATCACTGGCCGGGGGCGCCGTCACTGGCCGCAAGAGCGCCGTCACTGGCCGGAGGGGCGCCGTCACTGATCGGAGGGGCGCCAGCTTTGCATGGGCGCCTCGGGTCCAAAGGACCAGGTCATGCCCTGAATGACTGTATACGCGGTACGGGAACCCGGGGGTTTGGCCGTTTTTTTCTTCTAAACAATATATTTTAAAATCATGGTCACATTTGATCACTTACACAATGCTAATAGGTGTCAAATGTATTTGTTGTTCCGGTATATTAAGCATACAACGATAGTACAGTTCGTTTTAGTAGCATTTACACATTTGTGCAGGTCACTCAACCGGCCCAGTCACCCCGGGGCCGGGGCGACTTGGCCGGGGGGGAGGGGGTCACTTGGCCGGGGGTTGAGATGGAGTAGGTAATCCCCACTGCGGGCGAGTCAGCTTCAACGACGAAGGACGTGAGCAGACCAGTGTATATTCGCCCCCGCAGGAGAGCATTTTATGAACACCGTCTTGCAGCGCGGCTGCCTGAGACGGTGCCGTCGTTCTTCTGTCGCCGAATAGTCCGGACGGGGATCCCGGTCTCGGCAGACACGACTTTCAGGAAGGCGTTATTCCGCACCCGCTCCAACGCAGCCAGCAGTTGGTCACGTGGGTACGTGGCGCGATCGCCGCGCTTGACCAAAGGCGGATCCAGGGGGGCAACGGGGCCATCCCCCTCCCCCCCAAGACTGTGCAAGAGGGGCCAAACTATGTCCCCCCCCCAGACGTGAAGTCCCCCCCCCCGGTATTTTCGCTGAACGGCTGACAGCCTGCTCCCCCTTTGGAAATACGCCACTGGATTTCCCCCCCCCAAAAAAAACGGCTAGATCCGCCCTTGTGCTTAACGTAGGTGCGCATGAGAGACCTGTGCGGCGCAGAGTAAGTGCGATTAGTATAATCATTTTTACAAAACCAAGACTTGGCCGCCAGGCCAATTCACCCCGATCGCACCGGCCAAGTCGCCCCGGAACGGTTTTTTAATAAAAACAGTTTGCACACTCGCCAAGGTTAGCGCTAAAACTAGCAAATCGGTCACACAGTTGCTTGAATTGCTAATACATCACACCATATTGTCGAAATTGTGATGTGACCCAAACACTAGACACCAAACAAAGCTTCGTACGGAAGTAAAAGTTACGTTTTGGGGTGAAAATTACCGCTCCGTCAGTTTTGAAGAAAACTATAGGAGCAGGCATGTTGTTGTTTTTGCTCCGGTTACTCCCAACGCCGAGAGATGGTGACAGGTTCAAATGAATTGCTTCAGGGTTGCCAGAGAGCGTAAACATGCGGGCGGCCAAGTCGCCCCGGCGGACAAGTGACCCCGGTCTCCCCTACGCCACTGGCATCTGACATAGAACCCTGCGTCAGACCAGAATTTGGCTGATACATTGTGTCCATATAGGTGTAATCTTTGTATATAACAGAACATCTTTGACAACCTGAAGTGCATTTATGTCAAGGGTGAACAGCATGTTTACAACTGAGGATATATTTTGGTTTGAGGGGTGCTGTGCATAGTGAGAAATATGTCAAGAATGGTAAAAATAGCTGTGATGGCGAACGGGCTGAGAAGTCTACCCGAGGCGGTAAGAGTGAAATAACCGCGCCAGGCGCATTCTTTCGCGGTGTTAGCGACTGCATCCGACATCGCAACAATCAACTGGGTCCTACTCCTGTTGCTTCCAAAGAGCTTTCTCAACGATTTTATCCATGAAGTCACCACTGAGACATACTCTTTCATAAAAACATTAAAATTCCATCAGCGAACTTTGACTTTTGGGATTCCTGACGCTTTAC
>JAXIVJ010008847.1:5000-52500 GCA_036785665.1 Chirona hameri | reverse complement strand
GTATATGTATATGTATGTATATGTATATGTATATATATATATATATATATAATATATATATATATATATATATATATATATATATATACTATATATATATATATACTATATATATATATATATATATACATATAATATGAGGCTATGGTAGGTCAACCGGGAATGACGTCAGAGTGACGTCATATTCTTCGGTTTTTGTTGCAAAATAATGGTTTTCGGAAAACCCTGGCAAAGGTACGATGTTTAAGATAAACTCAATTGTCTTAAATCAAATTACTGACAATATACCCGGCTATCAAACTACTATCTCGGATTTTTGAGTTTTTTTATTCATTTTTTTTAGAAATCCAAATACATTTTTTTTTTAAATCACAAAAAAATCAGAATTATCCAAACACCGGAATACATGTGATCGAGACGTATGCGGTGAATATGTGTACCAAATTTAAAGTTGATATCTTCAAAAATGAATGAGTTATGACCTTTAAATTACAAAAATCGACCACTTCTCACATTATTACTATGCATAAAAAACGCATTTCGATTTTTGCTTTTTACTTCTATTTATATGGAACAAACAATGTTCTAAGATCATTTTTCGCGTTCTAGACGAAAAACAACCCCATAAACATGTGTTACAACGCCTAATGACCGTAATCTGCAGTTTGACCTCGTGACCTCGGATGACCTTGACCTGACCCAAGGTAATAAACAGCTTAGAATGGTACTTAGAAGTGTCAGACACACGAATCATACCGATTTATCGACAGCTTATGTGTTTAATATCGCAATTTTGCGCGACAATTCTATCCATCGAGACCTTTTGACACGGTCAAACATTTTGTACTTGACCTGACCTGTGACGTCATCGGTGACTCCGAGGTCAACAATATTATGTTTCCCTCGATAAATTTTTCAGGGCTATCGAATGCCGTTTGAATTTTTACATTCGGGTCCAGTACTTCCGGAGATCAGAGGGGGGGGGGGCAAAAAATAGCCCCCCCCCCCGTAAGTCGCGTTATGAAATATACCCCAGTAACTCGCGGGTTAAGGAGCCATCACTCAGTCAAAAATAGAGATATTGCTTTGACATTTTGTTCGAGTATTATCCATACTCAGTTCTCTCACATATATTCCCGGTTTTTTAACATATTTGAAAATTTTAATTTTGGGGTGATTTTCCCAAAAACTCAGTTTTTGTTCATTTTAGGGGTCAAAAACCCAAAATTTTGAAAATCTGAGATTGGCATTTTAAAGAAAATTACATTTTATATCTTTGCTGATTTGCGTTTGCGAGGGTTAAGGGGATTATACGTTTTTTCCAGAATAATTGAGTTACATAGTAAAACTTACTTGTAAAGGTGGTAGAAGTCACATGGAAGTCACATTTTTATGGAAATTACCTCTTCTGCACGTACGGACATTTCATAGTACGCGGTGATGCCACCGCGTACTTTCTTCAGTGCTGGCTGAGGCAGAGCCAGTCATCTCTTTTATGTTAATGAAAACACCTCACTTATGGCATATTTGCGGTTACAATAAGCAATATATGATAAAATAAACTTGTTTTTTTTTTCGAACGACAGCAGCAGTTACCTAGTTTTTCCCATAAAATTAGATATTTTTCATGAATTTTCATGCCAAAAAAAATAATACGCCACCACCAAATTCTCAACGCTAAACGCCGCAAGGAAAAACCCCACAAAAACCAGAAAACCCGAACGAACAGTATGTAGCAATAAAGAGTCTCGTAAGAATTTAATTGAATAATCTTTTTGTGATCCAGTGTAGAACTTGCAGATAATGCAAAGCTCTAAAATGGATAAAAACGAGAGAAAAAAAAAACAACGCATGGCATTACTTGCCCGGCTTAGAGCGTCTTTAATTTAGTAACTCCTACAATCGTCATCCAGATGGCAAAGAGCGCAATAATTATTACGTATGCCATGGTGGTTTACATCAAGGCGATATGTTTACATAGCAATTTCACACAATTTCGCAATTTCAGGCTTCCTTCATGTAAAGGTAAGCTTAATTCAATTAATTTATATTGATATGGGGGTGGCCGTTCGGGAGAAGTGTGCTGGGGCGGCATTGGCCTCCATCTTGGATTTTTCTCTTCACGGTCACGTGACCTTTTTATGGTGAACGTGCCCGTGTAAACAGTAAATGTGTAAACAAACAGAACGTGTAAACAGTAAATAAACCCTCTTGCGGCAGCTTGCTTCTGAGTTCGTAACCGCTATTTTGTCTCAGCCGCGCCAGATTACTGCACCATCGAATTTGATGCAGATTATAGGATAAGAAAGTGATGGACCTAGTTTTTCCCATAAAATTCGATATTTTTCATGAATTTTCATGTCGTGCCAATCAAGTACTCATCTGATAAAAGTCTCGAAAAACGCCAAAGTCTTAACGCTGATAATTGCTGAAATAATGGACTAAATGAGCATTGAGGTCCATGGTATATGCTTTAAACGTGTTTAAAGCTCATACAAGTGCAAAAGAGTGCATTTCCTTTCAGGACGGAAACCCGTATAATCCCTTTAATAATATGCAAGAAAAATGCCCATACACGTCACATGTTTTATTGTTGATAATGACAGCAAATGATACCAATAATACCAGAAAATGTATTTTTATATATACATTTTTCCTGGAAGATATTGCTCAATTCATTTAACTTTATTGTTCATGCCGCGCACTGCCTTAAAAAGGACATACATTTCGTTAACTTATCACATGGCTGATTTTAAATGCACTTGTTTGTTGCGATGTGCCAGCGCTCACGACATCAGAGCGTGCCTTGCTAATGCCCAATACCAGACAAGACAGCCTGATCCAGTCAATCGTTCAGGCTGTCTTGTAGACAAATGTCGTCATTTGGTCGGTGGCTGGCAAACACAGGCAGAGCAATGGCTTCTCTTGATTATGGTGTACCGTATGGCTCCGTTCGCAGAGTCGTATTCGTTTTCGCTCTTATCATATTTATGTTGGCATGCACGTAATGTCAAGCATAAGCAACCATTACCATTTGACCATTTACCGGGCATGACTGGCTTTAGCTTTCATAGCAACACGCGATTCTCATACCGATTCATGGCAAACATATAAACTTCACACGCTTGTTGATCAGTGCATCGCGCGTTTTAACAGTTTCACCGGCAATGTCCTGTGTTAATTTGAGACAGTGGCTTCTTTGGCAGTTGTGAACACTGAGCCGGGCGCACATGTTACTGAACAAAAGCGTCTATATCTAGCAAGACTCCACACTCCACACGTCAGGGCCATTTAAAACAACTACCACGCAACACGCGGCAGTGGCAGTCGGAGTAAGTGAGCTAAATCGCCTTATCCTGTCGGCTGAGCGGCTCGGCGGCTCGGCGGCTGGGCGGCTGGGCGGCTCGGCGGCTGGGCGGCTCGGCGGCTCGGCGGCTGGGCGGCTCGGCGGCTCGGCGCCGGTGTTTTCCCCCTGTCCCGGCACTGACGGACGTGGTGGTTTCTGCTGGCGGCTCCGTTGGCTCCGTCGGCCGGCTCTTCAGTTATAATTGCCGGCGTTAGGCGTCTAATTGACTAATGGGGTTGGGACAGCTATTAGGTTTTTGTGCACAAGATAGTGTATTTTTCGCGATTTTTCGGTAAACTTCTCAATCACAACTTAAATCACTTTCCGTCCTAAATCGACCAGTTAACATTTCGTATTTATTATTAATATTCTTGATTTTGTTTGTGACGTCACAACCTAGTGACTTGTGGCGGGACTTGCGGTGTTTAGACACCCCCTCAGGTTTTTCGAGGATAGCGGAAAAGCGGCGCGCAGCGCCGCCGTTTTTGAAGAGACAAACATGATGGCGTCAAAATTATTACCTTATCTTTATTAGGTAAAAAGCTATTTGTGAAAACTGTTTTGCTAAAAATAGCCTTCTTGACATTTGATGAGGTCTGGAGCCTAAACTATTGACCTGAGCTAAAATCTGTGGACACTATGTGCGATTGCATATTTAAAGAGCTTTCGATTGGTTTTTCCCGTTTGTTCCTAGCTATCATAGTTCCCGAGATATTTGGGGGTGTTCGAAGCGAAACCCTAAAACTGGAAAATCTGACCTTCGATGACCTCTGGTGACCTCAATATTGACTTGATAAAAAAATACACGAAGTACTTCGAATGTGCTTGTTGAGAGCGTTCGAACGCGCTCTTCCGCGTCTTTCTAGCCTTTTTAGTTTTCGGGTTCGAGGGGGGAGTTTTGTCACCGCCGCGCAGAAAATGCCGCTGATTTTAGCTTAGTTGTGACGTCACAACTACAAGGACCTGAGCTTAATTGTTTTAGTTTTGAATCATTTCTGAGTTAATTTCGCATTTGTATTAATTTTTGTTTAAATTTACATTATTACACATTCTCCTTGTTTTTATGAGCCCAACATATTGGTACCTTACAAATAGTCCCCAACACCATTACCGGCCGCCCAGCAGCGGCTGCGCGGGCTGGAGCGCCGGCTGGAGCGCCGGCTGGAGCGCCGGCTGGAGCGCCGGCCGGAGCGCCCACTGCCCAGTGATCCGTGATAGAACACCCGGAGCTGCGAGACGCATCTCGGGTCTCGGCGCACTCTAGAATCTAGATTCCCGATAACGCCTGGGCTGATTGACCTATCCTGTCGGAACTAATACGGCTAGAGTGTTTCATTGGATCGTGTTCCCCCGGTATTCGACAGCGCTGCTATTTTTGTGTTTATATTCTGGTTCTTTATCCCGGCATTGGCTGGGGTCTCAGCCGAACGCCATTGGCGGGGTGGGGGAGGAGCGTTTTCGCCCCCCCCCCCCCCCTCTGGTTATCTTCCGAACCAATAACCGCAGCGAGACGCGCAAGGCGGCAATCGAAAGCTCTCAATGAGACGCATCCAAAGCATACAGGAAATTGTCAAAATAAGGTCACATGTCAGGTCACAGTCAGGTCAAAGGTCAAAATTGAGATATTTTAGTTTTTGGATCATACTTTCTATCCAAAACCTTAGATTGAGATTATTATCGCACAAAGTGCTCTCAAATGTCTAATAGATATCCCGCAAGAGCAAAAGTGAAATTGTTAGTAAAGGTCAAGGTCAAGATAAGGTCACAGAAGGTCACTATTGGCAAGAGGTTTACAAAAGCCACGCGACACATGTTTTATGGGTTATTGTATACGTTTAATTCGATAGTAGCAGTTATTTTGACAACCTGACTCCATATCAAGTCAAGGTCAGGTCACAAGGTCAAAATTTGAAATTGATAAATGTAAATACAAAAGATACAAAAGGCATATTTCTAGACCAGTTTTGTCACATAAATACATTGCTAGCATTGATTTGGTTGTATCTGGTCACTAAAAGCCAAAAAACGCAATTTCAAAATATGACGTCATGAGTTACTCATACTTGGGACCCATAATTCAGTAAAAAATAAAGATATTGCTTTTAAATTTGGTTTGGATATTGTTCACGTATGGTTCTTCAACATATATTCCGTTTTGAAATGTTTGCAAATTTTGATTTTGAGGGCATTGTTTCAAAATAATAGTTTTTTATATCTTGTTTGGGGTCAAAAGCCAATATTTTCACAAATCCGAGATAGCCATTTTGTAGCCCTTGCCATTCGCTATCTTTTGACGTTTTTTGATTGCATTTTGCTCAAAATATGGCATTTGTACGGCCTGCTAAAATTTAGCTGATTTTTGTGTCAAACTCGTGTGTAGTGACGTCACTAAATTCGATATATCTCGAAATTGTTTTCGACGAAACTGCTTATTTTTTTCTCACAGAAGACGTACAATTGACGTAGGAGAAGGTACCTGAAGATTCATGTCGATAGCGCTATTGGTTTTTGAGCAATTGCGAACGTTCGTCAGGGGGGGGCGAAAATGCCCCCCCCCCAGCCAATGGCGGGTTATGGTGTAAATGCACAACATTTCTAGTTATTCTGTAGAACCTATTAAATGTATTCTGTATCATGTGCGAATCCACCAGACATGTATTTGATCTCATCCGCATATTTCTGAAGCTCACGTGGCAGCACACGGAACATTTTGGCCAACTGATGTCCGTAATTCAACGGCTAATTATAAGCGCAAGACAATGGGTGAATAATGACAGTAAAAGCGAAGACATTGCTAATTCCCCCCCGACGAATTCATAATTTAGTATTCCCACTGAAAAATAAAATGCATATCACGACCTTCTTCCTATCCATTATAGCTGTTAAACGCCGGAAATGAGTCTGTGTGTTTTTTTCTTCTGCTAAGTGTCTGGCCTAAATCTCCATCTCACTGGCCTGGTCGGGCCGGCTGAGCCACACTGCAGCCTTGTTATATCGGGCCTTGACTGCAGTTCACTGCGCTTCTCTATACTGATACTGCGCTACACTGCGCCTTACTGAACTGTGCTGCACTGCACTGCACTACACTGTACTGCACTGCACTGCACTGCACTGCACCACGCCATACTGCACTGCACTGCAATGCAATGCAATGCAATGCAATGCAATGCAATGCAATGCAATGTACTGTACTGTACTGCACTACACTGCACTGCACTGCACTGCACTGCACTGTACTGCACTGCACTGCACTGTACTGCACTGTACTGCACTATACTGTACTGCACTATACTGCACTGCACTGAACTGCACTGCACTGCACTGCACTGCACTGCACTACACTGTACTGCACTGCACTGTACTGGACTGTACTGCACTGTACTGCACTGTACTGCACTGTACTGCACTGTACTGCACTGTACTGCACTGTATTGCACTGAACTGTGCTGCACTGTACTGCACTGTACTGCACTGCGCCTTACTGTATTGCACTGAACTGTACTGCACTGCACTACACTGCACTGCACTGCACTGCGCCCTACTGTATTGTACTGAACTGCACTGCACTGCACTGCACTGCACTGCACTGTACTACACTGTACTGTACTGCACTGCACTACACTGCACTGCACTGCACTGCACTGCACTGCACTGCACTGCACTGCACTGCACTGCACTGCACTGCACTGCACTGCACTGCACTGCACTGCACTGCACTGCACTGCACTGTACTGCACTGCACTGCACTGCACTGCACTGCACTGCACTGCACTGCACTGCACTGCACTGCACTGCACTGCACTGCACTGCACTGCACTGCACTGCACTGTACTGCACTGCACTGTACTGCACTGTACTGCACTGTATCGTGTCTCAGTGGACCCACCGCTCCCTGCTCAGAGGTGGAGATGCCGTCCGCTGCCCCGCTGGCCGCCCTGGAACAGACTGGGATGCTGGTGGACGCAGACCGCCTGCAGGCGCAGATCGGCCGCCTGCAGCAGCTGAAGGCGGACCTGGAGCGGCAGGCGCACCGCCTGGCTGGCAGGCGACTCAACCTGGCGTCAGCAGCCGACGTCGGAAGGGTGAGATTAAGCCTACACACGCCGATGTGTGGCCAATAGATGCCAGCTGACGCCGAGCCGACGTGCAGTAAATGACAGTGAACTGCTCTTTGCGGCTGTTCCGTATAGCTGCTCTATCCGGATGCTCTGTGCGGATGCTCCGTATGGCCGCTCTATCCGGACGCTCTGTGCTGGCGTCGTATACCGCTGCTCGGTACCTGTGTCGGCGCTGCGGCCATGGAAGCTGACAGGATCGCGTATAGCAGGCGTTGATCGGCCATTGTGACTGGATTGATCATCGCATAGTATACTACCTAGCCATCTCTGGGTGACGAGGAAGCTCTGGGTGTTTTGTTTACATGTTACTCTGACGCTGGGGTTTCCCGAATTGATCGCTCAAAGTCGGATCAAAGCATCCGCCGCAGGCTGAGGCTTGTCTACAAATGACCTTCAGAACTATCAAAGAATACACCCTCACCTTATACTGTGACACGTATTGTATAATCACCCCAGATTTAGCTATAATGTTTTTCATCCGATGATACCTATATCAAATTATGTCTTCGTATCGTATCATCCAGTCATAATCCTAGTCATGAAATCGTATGACGAAAAAGGCTGTCAATAACGGCTGCATGACGACCGTAAGTATTTCACGCAAAGTAGGTATTTACTTGTCGAAGCTCTGCACACAGTCCAGACGACGCCTGTATCTTCTGTATCACAAATGATTCCGTGCGTCTTTGCTGGACGATCGCCTGACTTATGAGCAGCACTCGTGCAGAAACATTGAGTATTTCACTAGATAAGTTCTGTTGGACAATATATATTCTCTCAGTGTATTGAGTTTACGGCCGGTGGATTCCGGCGGAGTTACTTCTGACGCGGATAGAGGTCAAACTTGCACAACTATTAGACACTTTAAATAAAACCGCGTACTCTGCACCTGTAGAGTACTGCGCAGACGACTAATTCACTACAAAAGCTCTACATAGCCTGAGCTAAGTGGACTCAAGCACGGCAGATGCACCGCAAACTGTACACTAAATGCATTGATTTGTCATCTACATAGCCTGAGTTAAGTGGACTCAAGCACGGCAGATGCACCGCAAACTGTACACTAAATGCATTGATTTGTCATCTACATAGCCTGAGCTAAATGGACTCAAGCACGGCAGATGCACCGCAAACTGTACACTAAATGCATTGATTTGTCATCTACATAGCCTGAGCTAAATGGACTCAAGCACGGCAGATGCACCGCAAACTGTACACTAAATGCATTGATTTGTCATCTACATAGCCTGAGCTAAATGGACTCAAGCACGGCAGATGCACCGCAAACTGTACACTAAATGCATTGATTTGTCATCTACATAGCCTGAGTTAAGTGGACTCAAGCACGGCAGATGTGCCGCAAATTGTACACTAAATGCATTGATTTGTCATAACCACCGTGGGACTTTGCGTCTGCGACCATAGTAATATGGCTGCGTCTGTCCGTGTCTCGGTCCGTACACTGACCATAGTAATATGGCTGCGTCTGTCCGTGTCTCGATCCTCACACTGACCATAGTAATATGGCTGCGTCTGTCCGTGTCTCGATCCTCACACTGACCATAGTAATATGGCTGCGTCTGTCCGTGTCTCGATCCTCACACTGACCATAGTAATATGGCTGCGTCTGTCCGTGTCTCGGTCCGTACACTGACCATAGTAATATGGCTGCGTCTGTCCGTGTCTCGGTCCGTACACTGACCATAGTAATATGGCTGCGTCTGTCCGTGTCTCGGTCCGTACACTGACCATAGTAATATGGCTGCGTCTGTCCGTGTCTCGGTCCGTACACTGACCATAGTAATATGGCTGCGTCTGTCCGTGTCTCGGTCCGTACACTGACCATAGTAATATGGCTGCGTCTGTCCGTGTCTCGGTCCGTACACTGACCATAGTAATATGGCTGCGTCTGTCCGTGTCTCGGTCCGTACACTGACCATAGTAATATGGCTGCGTCTGTCCGTGTCTCGGTCCGTACACTGACCATAGTAATATGGCTGCGTCTGTCCGTGTCTCGATCCTCACACTGACCATAGTAATATGGCTGCGTCTGTCCGTGTCTCGGTCCGTACACTGACCATAGTAATATGGCTGCGTCTGTCCGTGTCTCGGTCCGTACACTGACCATAGTAATATGGCTGCGTCTGTCCGTGTCTCGGTCCGTACACTGACCATAGTAATATGGCTGCGTCTGTCCGTGTCTCGATCCTCACACTGACCATAGTAATATGGCTGCGTCTGTCCGTGTCTCGGTCCGTACACTGACCATAGTAATATGGCTGCGTCTGTCCGTGTCTCGATCCTCACACTGACCATAGTAATATGGCTGCGTCTGTCCGTGTCTCGATCCTCACACTGACCATAGTAATATGGCTGCGTCTGTCCGTGTCTCGATCCTCACACTGACCATAGTAATATGGCTGCGTCTGTCCGTGTCTCGGTCCGTACACTGACCATAGTAATATGGCTGCGTCTGTCCGTGTCTCGATCCTCACACTGACCATAGTAATATGGCTGCGTCTGTCCGTGTCTCGGTCCGTACACTGACCATAGTAATATGGCTGCGTCTGTCTGTGTCTCGATCCTCACACTGACCATAGTAATATGGCTGCGTCTGTCCGTGTCTCGGTCCGTACACTGACCATAGTAATATGGCTGCGTCTGTCCGTGTCTCGATCCTCACACTGACCATAGTAATATGGCTGCGTCTGTCCGTGTCTCGGTCCGTACACTGACCATAGTAATATGGCTGCGTCTGTCCGTGTCTCGATCCTCACACTGACCATAGTAATATGGCTGCGTCTGTCCGTGTCTCGGTCCGTACACTGACCATAGTAATATGGCTGCGTTTGTCCGTGTCTCGGTCCGTACACTGACCATAGTAATATGGCTGCGTCTGTCCGTGTCTCGGTCCGTACACTGACCATAGTAATATGGCTGCGTCTGTCCTGTCTCGGTCCGTACACTGACCATAGTAATATGGCCTGCGTCTGTCCGTGTCTCGGTCCGTACACTGACCATAGTAATATGGCTGCGTCTGTCCGTGTCTCGGTCCGTACACTGACCATAGTAATATGGCTGCGTCTGTCCGTGTCTCGGTCCGTACACTGACCATAGTAATATGGCTGCGTCTGTCCGTGTCTCGGTCCGTACACTGACCATAGTAATATGGCTGCGTCTGTCTGTGTCTCGAGTCCGTTACACTGACCATAGTAATATGGCTGCGTCTGTCCGTGTCTCGGTCCGTACACTGACCATAGTAATATGGCTGCGTCTGTCCGTGTCTCGGTCCGTACACTGACCATAGTAATATGGCTGCGTCTGTCCGTGTCTCGGTCCGTACACTGACCATAGTAATATGGCTGCGTCTGTCCGTGTCTCGGTCCGTACACTGACCATAGTAATATGGCTGCGTCTGTCTGTGTCTCGATCCTCACACTGACCATAGTAATATGGCTGCGTCTGTCCGTGTCTCGGTCCGTACACTGACCATAGTAATATGGCTGCGTCTGTCCGTGTCTCGATCCTCACACTGACCATAGTAATATGGCTGCGTCTGTCCGTGTCTCGGTCCGTACACTGACCATAGTAATATGGCTGCGTCTGTCCGTGTCTCGATCCTCACACTGACCATAGTAATATGGCTGCGTCTGTCCGTGTCTCGGTCCGTACACTGACCATAGTAATATGGCTGTGTTTGTCCGTGTCTCGGTCCGTACACTGACCATAGTAATATGGCTGCGTCTGTCCGTGTCTCGGTCCGTACACTGACCATAGTAATATGGCTGCGTCTGTCCGTGTCTCGGTCCGTACACTGACCATAGTAATATGGCTGCGTCTGTCCGTGTCTCGGTCCGTACACTGACCATAGTAATATGGCTGCGTCTGTCCGTGTCTCGGTCCGTACACTGACCATAGTAATATGGCTGCGTCTGTCCGTGTCTCGGTCCGTACACTGACCATAGTAATATGGCTGCGTCTGTCCGTGTCTCGGTCCGTACACTGACCATAGTAATATGGCTGCGTCTGTCTGTGTCTCGATCCGTACACTGACCATAGTAATATGGCTGCGTCTGTCCGTGTCTCGGTCCGTACACTGACCATAGTAATATGGCTGCGTCTGTCCGTGTCTCGGTCCGTACACTGACCATAGTAATATGGCTGCGTCTGTCCGTGTCTCGGTCCGTACACTGACCATAGTAATATGGCTGCGTCTGTCCGTGTCTCGGTCCGTACACTGACCATAGTAATATGGCTGCGTCTGTCCGTGTCTCGATCCGTACACTGACCATAGTAATATGGCTGCGTCTGTCCGTGTCTCGATCCTCACACTGACCATAGTAATATGGCTGCGTCTGTCCGTGTCTCGGTCCGTACACTGACCATAGTAATATGGCTGCGTCTGTCCGTGTCTCGATCCTCACACTGACCATAGTAATATGGCTGCGTCTGTCCGTGTCTCGATCCTCACACTGACCATAGTAATATGGCTGCGTCTGTCCGTGTCTCGGTCCGTACACTGACCATAGTAATATGGCTGCGTCTGTCCGTGTCTCGATCCGTACACTGACCATAGTAATATGGCTGCGTCTGTCCGTGTCTCGATCCGTACACTGACCATAGTAATATGGCTGCGTCTGTCCGTGTCTCGATCCTCACACTGACCATAGTAATATGGCTGCGTCTCTCCGTGTCTCGGTCCTCACACTGACCATAGTAATATGGCTGCGTCTGTCCGTGTCTCGGTCCGTACACTGACCATAGTAATATGGCTGCGTCTGTCCGTGTCTCGGTCCGTACACTGACCATAGTAATATGGCTGCGTCTGTCCGTGTCTCGGTCCGTACACTGACCATAGTAATATGGCTGCGTTTGTCCGTGTCTCGGTCCGTACACTGACCATAGTAATATGGCTGCGTCTGTCCGTGTCTCGGTCCGTACACTGACCATAGTAATATGGCTGCGTCTGTCCGTGTCTCGGTCCGTACACTGACCATAGTAATATGGCTGCGTCTGTCCGTGTCTCGGTCCGTACACTGACCATAGTAATATGGCTGCGTCTGTCCGTGTCTCGATCCTCACACTGACCATAGTAATATGGCTGCGTCTGTCCGTGTCTCGGTCCGTACACTGACCATAGTAATATGGCTGCGTCTGTCCGTGTCTCGGTCCGTACACTGACCATAGTAATATGGCTGCGTCTGTCCGTGTCTCGGTCCGTACACTGACCATAGTAATATGGCTGCGTCTGTCCGTGTCTCGGTCCGTACACTGACCATAGTAATATGGCTGCGTCTGTCCGTGTCTCGGTCCGTACACTGACCATAGTAATATGGCTGCGTCTGTCCGTGTCTCGGTCCGTACACTGACCATAGTAATATGGCTGCGTCTGTCCGTGTCTCGGTCCGTACACTGACCATAGTAATATGGCTGCGTCTGTCCGTGTCTCGGTCCGTACACTGACCATAGTAATATGGCTGCGTCTGTCCGTGTCTCGATCCTCACACTGACCATAGTAATATGGCTGCGTCTGTCCGTGTCTCGGTCCGTACACTGACCATAGTAATATGGCTGCGTCTGTCCGTGTCTCGGTCCGTACACTGACCATAGTAATATGGCTGCGTCTGTCCGTGTCTCGGTCCGTACACTGACCATAGTAATATGGCTGCGTCTGTCCGTGTCTCGATCCTCACACTGACCATAGTAATATGGCTGCGTCTGTCCGTGTCTCGGTCCGTACACTGACCATAGTAATATGGCTGCGTCTGTCCGTGTCTCGATCCTCACACTGACCATAGTAATATGGCTGCGTCTGTCCGTGTCTCGATCCTCACACTGACCATAGTAATATGGCTGCGTCTGTCCGTGTCTCGATCCTCACACTGACCATAGTAATATGGCTGCGTCTGTCCGTGTCTCGGTCCGTACACTGACCATAGTAATATGGCTGCGTCTGTCCGTGTCTCGATCCTCACACTGACCATAGTAATATGGCTGCGTCTGTCCGTGTCTCGGTCCGTACACTGACCATAGTAATATGGCTGCGTCTGTCTGTGTCTCGATCCTCACACTGACCATAGTAATATGGCTGCGTCTGTCCGTGTCTCGGTCCGTACACTGACCATAGTAATATGGCTGCGTCTGTCCGTGTCTCGATCCTCACACTGACCATAGTAATATGGCTGCGTCTGTCCGTGTCTCGGTCCGTACACTGACCATAGTAATATGGCTGCGTCTGTCCGTGTCTCGATCCTCACACTGACCATAGTAATATGGCTGCGTCTGTCCGTGTCTCGGTCCGTACACTGACCATAGTAATATGGCTGCGTTTGTCCGTGTCTCGGTCCGTACACTGACCATAGTAATATGGCTGCGTCTGTCCGTGTCTCGGTCCGTACACTGACCATAGTAATATGGCTGCGTCTGTCCGTGTCTCGGTCCGTACACTGACCATAGTAATATGGCTGCGTCTGTCCGTGTCTCGGTCCGTACACTGACCATAGTAATATGGCTGCGTCTGTCCGTGTCTCGGTCCGTACACTGACCATAGTAATATGGCTGCGTCTGTCCGTGTCTCGGTCCGTACACTGACCATAGTAATATGGCTGCGTCTGTCCGTGTCTCGGTCCGTACACTGACCATAGTAATATGGCTGCGTCTGTCTGTGTCTCGATCCGTACACTGACCATAGTAATATGGCTGCGTCTGTCCGTGTCTCGGTCCGTACACTGACCATAGTAATATGGCTGCGTCTGTCCGTGTCTCGGTCCGTACACTGACCATAGTAATATGGCTGCGTCTGTCCGTGTCTCGGTCCGTACACTGACCATAGTAATATGGCTGCGTCTGTCCGTGTCTCGGTCCGTACACTGACCATAGTAATATGGCTGCGTCTGTCTGTGTCTCGATCCTCACACTGACCATAGTAATATGGCTGCGTCTGTCCGTGTCTCGGTCCGTACACTGACCATAGTAATATGGCTGCGTCTGTCCGTGTCTCGATCCTCACACTGACCATAGTAATATGGCTGCGTCTGTCCGTGTCTCGGTCCGTACACTGACCATAGTAATATGGCTGCGTCTGTCCGTGTCTCGATCCTCACACTGACCATAGTAATATGGCTGCGTCTGTCCGTGTCTCGGTCCGTACACTGACCATAGTAATATGGCTGCGTTTGTCCGTGTCTCGGTCCGTACACTGACCATAGTAATATGGCTGCGTCTGTCCGTGTCTCGGTCCGTACACTGACCATAGTAATATGGCTGCGTCTGTCCGTGTCTCGGTCCGTACACTGACCATGGTAATATGGCTGCGTCTGTCCGTGTCTCGGTCCGTACACTGACCATAGTAATATGGCTGCGTCTGTCCGTGTCTCGGTCCGTACACTGACCATAGTAATATGGCTGCGTCTGTCCGTGTCTCGGTCCGTACACTGACCATAGTAATATGGCTGCGTCTGTCCGTGTCTCGGTCCGTACACTGACCATAGTAATATGGCTGCGTCTGTCTGTGTCTCGATCCGTACACTGACCATAGTAATATGGCTGCGTCTGTCCGTGTCTCGGTCCGTACACTGACCATAGTAATATGGCTGCGTCTGTCCGTGTCTCGGTCCGTACACTGACCATAGTAATATGGCTGCGTCTGTCCGTGTCTCGGTCCGTACACTGACCATAGTAATATGGCTGCGTCTGTCCGTGTCTCGGTCCGTACACTGACCATAGTAATATGGCTGCGTCTGTCCGTGTCTCGATCCGTACACTGACCATAGTAATATGGCTGCGTCTGTCCGTGTCTCGATCCTCACACTGACCATAGTAATATGGCTGCGTCTGTCCGTGTCTCGGTCCGTACACTGACCATAGTAATATGGCTGCGTCTGTCCGTGTCTCGATCCTCACACTGACCATAGTAATATGGCTGCGTCTGTCCGTGTCTCGATCCTCACACTGACCATAGTAATATGGCTGCGTCTGTCCGTGTCTCGGTCCGTACACTGACCATAGTAATATGGCTGCGTCTGTCCGTGTCTCGATCCGTACACTGACCATAGTAATATGGCTGCGTCTGTCCGTGTCTCGATCCGTACACTGACCATAGTAATATGGCTGCGTCTGTCCGTGTCTCGATCCTCACACTGACCATAGTAATATGGCTGCGTCTCTCCGTGTCTCGGTCCTCACACTGACCATAGTAATATGGCTGCGTCTGTCCGTGTCTCGGTCCGTACACTGACCATAGTAATATGGCTGCGTCTGTCCGTGTCTCGGTCCGTACACTGACCATAGTAATATGGCTGCGTCTGTCCGTGTCTCGGTCCGTACACTGACCATAGTAATATGGCTGCGTTTGTCCGTGTCTCGGTCCGTACACTGACCATAGTAATATGGCTGCGTCTGTCCGTGTCTCGGTCCGTACACTGACCATAGTAATATGGCTGCGTCTGTCCGTGTCTCGGTCCGTACACTGACCATAGTAATATGGCTGCGTCTGTCCGTGTCTCGGTCCGTACACTGACCATAGTAATATGGCTGCGTCTGTCCGTGTCTCGATCCTCACACTGACCATAGTAATATGGCTGCGTCTGTCCGTGTCTCGGTCCGTACACTGACCATAGTAATATGGCTGCGTCTGTCCGTGTCTCGATCCTCACACTGACCATAGTAATATGGCTGCGTCTGTCCGTGTCTCGATCCTCACACTGACCATAGTAATATGGCTGCGTCTGTCCGTGTCTCGATCCTCACACTGACCATAGTAATATGGCTGCGTCTGTCGTGTCTCGGTCCGTACACTGACCATAGTAATATGGCTGCGTCTGTCCGTGTCTCGATCCTCACACTGACCATAGTAATATGGCTGCGTCTGTCCGTGTCTCGATCCTCACACTGACCATAGTAATATGGCTGCGTCTGTCCGTGTCTCGGTCCGTACACTGACCATAGTAATATGGCTGCGTCTGTCCGTGTCTCGATCCTCACACTGACCATAGTAATATGGCTGCGTCTGTCCGTGTCTCGGTCCGTACACTGACCATAGTAATATGGCTGCGTCTGTCCGTGTCTCGGTCCGTACACTGACCATAGTAATATGGCTGCGTCTGTCCGTGTCTCGGTCCGTACACTGACCATAGTAATATGGCTGCGTCTGTCCGTGTCTCGATCCTCACACTGACCATAGTAATATGGCTGCGTCTGTCCGTGTCTCGATCCTCACACTGACCATAGTAATATGGCTGCGTCTGTCCGTGTCTCGATCCTCACACTGACCATAGTAATATGGCTGCGTCTGTCCGTGTCTCGGTCCGTACACTGACCATAGTAATATGGCTGCGTCTGTCCGTGTCTCGATCCTCACACTGACCATAGTAATATGGCTGCGTCTGTCCGTGTCTCGATCCTCACACTGCAGATCGGCAGGCAGTGAAGGGTTCCGTGCATCATTACCGCCCATTACGACCCGTAATGGCCGGTGGGGAGGTCAGGGTCTCTAGGAGGCTCTGATGGGATGTGGGCGGCGGATTGTTAGTCCCGACAGCTGTGGCCCGGGCTGGACCGGGCCGGGCAGGAAGGGGGAGTGGTAAGACTGGCCCACCGACCGTGGTAAAGGGATGGGCAGGGTCGGTGGGAGGGGCCTGGCCAGGGTCGGTGGGAGGGGCCTGGTCAGGGTCAGGGTCGGGGGCAGGGGCCTGGCCAGGGTCGGTGGGAGGGGCTGGGTGGGTGGGAGGGGCTGGGTCGGGGGAGGGGAAACCGCGGCCGCCGTGTCACACCAGCCGCGCCTGGCACTGCTGTACCACCACGATAAATCAGCCTCACGCCCGACCCAAAGGGCTGCTCGGCAGCAGCAGCAGGCGCCTCTTTTGACAGCAGTGCTGATGGAGCCCGACTGAACTCTACTGCGCTGATCGATCTGCCATAAACGAATCGCTCGTCGGCGGAACATCGTTCGGCGATTAAACATTGAGCTGTCGCTCCGGGTGAACGGTTCAGCTGATTTGTTGCGCCGGATGTGTGGTGTTGCTGCGCAGACAGGATGTGTCGTGTTGCTGCGCAGGCAGGATGTGTCGTGTTGCTGCGCAGACAGGATGTGTCGTGTTGCTGCGCAGACAGGATGTGTCGTGTTGCTGCGCAGACAGGATGTGTCGTGTTGCTGCGCAGGCAGGATGTGTCGTGTTGTTGCGCCGGATGTGTGGTGTTGCTGCGCAGACAGGATGTGTCGTGTTGCTGCGCAGACAGGATGTGTGGTGTTGCTGCGCAGACAGGATGTGTCGTGTTGCTGCGCAGACAGGATGTGTCGTGTTGCTGCGCAGACAGGATGTGTCGTGTTGCTGCGCAGACAGGATGTGTCGTGTTGCTGCGCAGACAGGATGTGTCGTGTTGCTGCGCGGACAGGATGTGTCGTGTTGCTGCGCAGACAGGATGTGTCGTGTTGCTGCGCAGGCAGGATGTGTCGTGTTGTTGCGCCGGATGTGTCGTGTTGCTGCGCAGACAGGATGTGTCGTGTTGCTGCGCAGACAGGATGTGTCGTGTTGCTGCGCAGGCAGGATGTGTCGTGTTGTTGCGCCGGATGTGTCGTGTTGCTGCGCAGACAGAATGTGTCGTGTTGCTGCGCAGACAGGATGTGTCGTGTTGCTGCGCAGACAGGATGTGTCGTGTTGCTGCGCAGACAGGATGTGTCGTGTTGCTGCGCAGACAGGATGTGTCGTGTTGCTGCGCAGACAGGATGTGTCGTGTTGCTGCGCAGACAGGATGTGTCGTGTTGCTGCGCAGACAGGATGTGTCGTGTTGCTGCGCAGCAGGATGTGTCGTGTTGTTGCGCCGGATGTGTCGTGTTGCTGCGCAGACAGGATGTGTCGTGTTGCTGCGCAGACAAGATGTGTCGTGTTGCTGCGCAGGCAGGATGTGTCGTGTTGCTGCGCAGACAGGATGTGTCGTGTTGCTGCGCAGACAGGATGTGTCGTGTTGCTGCGCAGACAGGATGTGTCGTGTTGCTGCGCAGACAGGATGTGTCGTGTTGCTGCCAGGATGTGTGGTGTTGCTGCGCAGACAGGATGTGTCGTGTTGCTGCGCAGACAGGATGTGTCGTGTTGCTGCGCAGACAGGATGTGTCGTGTTGCTGCGCAGACAGGATGTGTTGTGTTGCTGCGCAGACAGGATGTGTCGTGTTGCTGCGCAGGCAGGATGTGTTGTGTTGCTGCGCAGACAGGATGTGTTGTGTTGCTGCGCAGACAGGATGTGTCGTGTTGCTGCGCAGACAGGATGTGTCGTGTTGCTGCGCAGACAGGATGTGTTGTGTTGCTGCGCAGACAGGATGTGTCGTGTTGCTGCGCAGACAGGATGTGTTGTGTTGCTGCGCAGACAGGATGTGTCGTGTTGCTGCGCAGACAGGATGTGTCGTGTTGCTGCGCAGACAGGATGTGTGGTGTTGCTGCGCAGACAGGATGTGTCGTGTTGCTGCGCAGGCAGGATGTGTGGTGTTGCTGCGCAGGCAGGATGTGTCGTGTTGCTGCGCCGGATGTGTCGTGTTGCTGCGCAGACAGGATGTGTCGTGTTGCTGCGCAGACAGGATGTGTCGTGTTGCTGCGCAGACAGGATGTGTCGTGTTGCTGCGCAGACAGGATGTGTGGTGTTGCTGCGCAGACAGGATGTGTCGTGTTGCTGCCAGGATGTGTCGTGTTGCTGCGCAGACAGGATGTGTCGTGTTGCTGCCAGGATGTGTCGTGTTGCTGCGCAGACAGGATGTGTCGTGTTGCTGCGCAGACAGGATGTGTCGTGTTGCTGCGCAGACAGGATGTGTCGTGTTGCTGCGCAGACAGGATGTGTCGTGTTGCTGCGCAGACAGGATGTGTCGTGTTGCTGCGCAGACAGGATGTGTCGTGTTGCTGCCAGGATGTGTCGTGTTGCTGCGCAGGCAGGATGTGTCGTGTTGCTGCGCAGACAGGATGTGTCGTGTTGCTGCGCAGGCAGGATGTGTCGTGTTGCCGCGCGACGTCTAGTGATGTCCCGATAGCGCTGCCGTCTGATTCGCCGGAAGCCGGGTCTGCCAATGAGAGAGGCGAGAGAGCGTGCCGCACGGCTGGTCGGCTCGTCAGTGGATTCTCCGTCGCCGCGACACACAGTATTGCTCAGTGTTTCTCCGAGCTCAGACTCTATTTCCGGCTGATATTGGTTCTGACTTCTGTGCCGTTTTTGTTAGACGGTGAGGTACGTTGTGTTGGCCTGGTTTGATGTCTAGTGTGAACCGTCGTGCAGGCTTTAGCCAGTCCGTGGTGTACTGTTGTGTCTACTCTCAGCGGTAGGCGACAAACAATGCGAAGCTCGGCCCAAAGTCGGCCTAACAGCGGGACTTCCCAACCCAGGCTACCAGTTTCTTTCTCGAATGAAACCGAGGTTTTGCATAGAACGGATGTGCTTTGTCTGGAACCGATGCTTGTATACAAACTTGGAACAAAAACAAGTGGCACTGTGCACCGTATTAGCATGTCACTAGGGCTTGCGTGCTGGCGTCGCATCGCAGCTAGAGATAGTTAAGTTATCATAATCGAGAACAAATATATGCAACGAGAGTAAGCGGTTCCACATTTGTTTATGATATACAAAAAAATATAACCTGCAGTAACTACAAGTTGCCTCACCCGTGACCTGTTGTTGTTGTTGGCTTAGGGCGCGTAACCATGAGGCTCAGGCGTCCAACTTCTTAATATTCTTGTCCCTCTTCTTGCTTGCACTTTCAGGTGTATTCGCTTGGTAGGTACTAAGCGGTACTAAGCAGGGATTTTTGGGCAAGGAACAGGAGATGCCTGGAAGGGGAACTTGCTTGGGGGAGGATTTTGCCTTGGAAGGATAGATCCTTGGATGGATTTCACCAGAATATGTTAGTGTTAGTGTTTCGCCGTTATTTGAGGCTGATGGCCTCGTACTACAGGAGTTTAAGCAGCCTGAACTGCCTTCAATTATTTAAATAAACACAAAAGGAGGATGTATCGAGCTACTCTGCTAATACATAACTGAAAGGGGAAAATAGGATAATTAGGACAACTTAACATTGGTACAGGTGCCCAGAGCACCGTCTTGAAAAGGCACACCTTTTGGTGGGTGGCTCGTACCGGTAGCTGCAATATTATCCGCAATAGAAGCATATGCACCTGTAACTGTGTGACTTCTGCTTGAAGTTACAGTTTTAAGTCATTACCTCTGTCAATTGTGAACCGATTTCCAATTAAAAATTGCCAATAGATGCTTCGTGATAAGACACATTTGTTGATTGGTGGCTCGTCGGTGTTCATGAAATATATCGATTCAATTTTGACAAAGTTTGGCTTTTGTTTACGATGAATTGACGCTTAGCTCGAAATATTATTGGCTACAACTTTGTCAATTTTCATTGGATTTCCAATTAAAAATAATGTCGACACTCGTCTTCAAAAGGCACACCTTTTGATGGGTGTCTGTTGTTGATGTTGTTGGTCCCTCCGGCTCCGGCTAGGGCCGGGGCGTAGCCGTACGGCTCTGGTAGGACCGGTATCCGGCAGCCAAGGCCGCCACCACGTCGTCCCACTGCAGGTCTTCAGGTCGCCCATATATGTTTCCCAGCGATAGGAGGCGGGCCCCGCACAGGCAGGGACACTTCAGCAGGATATGCTGAGGCGTGTCCGGCTCCTCGTCGCAGACCCGACACCGGGCCGCTGGGCACCCGGCGTCGTTGCATCCCGGGCACGAGTCGGTCTGGCGGCGTCCGATGCGATGTAGGTACTGTTCGGACCCGCTCCAGTGTCCGGCTCGGAGTTGGTGGATGTCCACGGCGGCCTCTCGGCTGTCGCCGCGGACCGGGCCCGGGTGATGCTCTTGATATCGATGAGCGATTCGGTCTGGTCCAGGGGTGAGGCCTCCTTGGCGAGGGCGTCTGCCCGTTCGTTCCCCGCCAGCCCGCAGTGCGCCGACACCCACTGCAGTTAGAGGCGATGCCCGCGGCGGGGCAGCGAGCCGAACAGCTCCCATGTCCCCGCACCCAACTTCGTGGTCTGAGCCGCAGGGGCGCCCTCCAACGTGAGCAGCGCCGCCTGTGAGTCCAGGCACGCGACCACGGGGGGGCTCCGCTGCTGTGTCGTCTAACTCTTGAACCGCGGCCAGCGCGGCTCTAAGCGCGACGAGCTCCGCCCGGGTGCTCAAGCACAAGCGGCCCGCTGGTACCCTAACCTCTCTGCAGTCGCCGTCAGGGAGGACGATGAGGGCGCCACCTCCGCCGTGGGTCACACCTCCGTCCGCGGATCCGTCCGACCATATCCAGATCGCCTCCCCCTCCGGCGGCAGGGTGCGCAGAAGGAGCTCCGCGGCAGAACGGCGGACCTCCTCCGCGCGGTTCCTGCCGCAGTCCGGGCCAATGGAGGCGGAGATCGTCACGTCGGAGGCCGGGGTCCACGGCGGCAGCGTGACCCTGAGACGGACCTCGATGGGGTGGTCCGGTACTCCAAGCTCGGCCAGTACCTGTCGGCCAAGCTCTCGCCAGCCGGTGACGCCGGTGACGCCGGTGATGCCAGTGATGGGTGGCTCGTACCGGTAGCTGTAATATTAACTGCACATCCACACATTTATTTACATCCACCACGCACACACCGATAAACACACATTTGTGGGTAGGTATATCACATTTATTTATGCACATGAACATTATGTGTATGTGTTCACGCAACGCCACTCCAACTCTACTCATACAAGGCCATAGTGTACACATTCACACATTTTCAATCGCGACCAATATACTCGCGAGTCGCGACCCAGCGAACGAGGTTGTTAGTGTTGCTTACATATTCTTATTCAAGGATAGACTTTTGCCGGTATGACGTCACAACTCGTTTTGGTGACGCAAGATTATTGTGACGTCATATGCATTAACCCGCACACTGCAGGGGCTTTGCGCCGAACACGAACTGCAGGGGGGTTGATTTGCGCCCCTCCTGATATCTCGAAAACTACGCTACGTAGCGAGAAGCGGAAAACGACATGTGATAGCTTGATACATGTTCTATAGAAAGTAGTTCAGTATTGTTTTAGGTCAGGTCAAAATTGAGGTCACTAGAGGTCATCAAAAGCCAAATTTTTCAGTTTTTTCCTGTTTTAGGACATCGCTCCAGAAATTCCCATATATCTCAGAAACTATGCTAGTTATAAACAAACTGAAAAAAGCAGACGCCAGCCAGTGAAATTTTCAATCGGTAAGGTGTCCTCAAATTTGATCTCAGGTCAACATTTGAGGCTCCAGAGGTCAAAAAAGAAAACAAAAGTTTTTTGCTAAATAGTTTTTCGCTATTAACTTTTTAGTTAAACAAGATAACAGAAAACTGTTTACGCCATTGTATTTATCTTGTCAAGGCGCTTCGAATGATATACATGGTGACATTGTTAAGTTAACTTAAATGACCTCAGGCCAAGGTCAAGTGGTGACCCAAGTAGGGCATGTTGCATATGGGAAGACGTGTCTCGACGAGACAAACACATTGATGTCTGTTTTACTTCTCTATCTTCATTATGTCTGGAGTTATTGACAAAAGTGATGGTGACCTCGCATGACCTCAAATGACCCAATAGGGGTCACTGAACCCAACTTACACTTGGATTATCAAGAATATCCTATAATAACATGATCCAGAAGTAATTGGACTAATATCATGCATATCCTTGACATAGGAAGCATTTGTATATTTCCCCATTTACTTATTATGGGGAGGTTACGAAATTGACCTGACCTTAGGTCACCGATATAAACAAAAATCCGAGATATACAAATAGTAAGTACTTATGCCCTCATGACATCCTGTAAGTTTCAAGCTGATCGGTGAAAACTCTGGCTTTGGCACAACTGCAAACATTTTTAGAGGTGGGGTCACTTGACCTGGTCTGGTGAAATGACCTGAGATGACCCGAGGTTATTTTTTTTCGAAGTGTGCGCAATCGATGTCCTAACAGGTGTGCCAAAACCCGGCGGCGCTGCGCGCCGACGTTTTTCGCTATCTTTGACAAACCTTAGGGGGGGGGGGGAGCAACCCCCCTGGTGCTGCAGTGCGCGGGTTAATATAAAAAAATCAAATTATGACATTGGTACTTTTTCTCTCGCAAAAACGAATGCCAAAACCGTAATCAGGACACTCGTTTCCATCATTCCACATACTTTTCACAAGGTGTACTATTCCCTTTAACACGCGCCCTGGAGGGGGGGTCGAAATCCGCCCCCCCCCCCCCTCCGGTTTTTCGAGGATAGCGCAAAAACGGCGGCGCTGGGCGCCGCCGTTTTTTTGCACACCTGTTCAGCAATGAACTTGCCACATTATGTAAAATTTTTGACCTCCGGTTATCTCAGGTCAGGTCACCAGACCAGGTCACGTGATGACCTCAACTCCAAAACGTTTGCAGTAGTACCACAGCCACTGTTTTAGGCCGATCGGTTTCAATCTTGCAGGATTTCATAAGGTCATAGATACCAACAAATTGTTTATCTCGGATTTCTAATATCGGTGACCTAAGGTCAGGTCAATTTCGTGACCGCCAAAACTGTTTTGTCAATAACTATCGATATAATGAAGATAGCGAAGAGAAAATAATACCAATGTGTTTGTCTTGTCTAGACACGTCTCCCAATATGCAACATGACCAACTTGGGTCACCACTTGACCTTGACCTGAGGTCAAATTTATAAGTTGACCTAACCCGGTCACCATGAACATGATTCGAAGTGCCTTGATGAGACAAACACAATGGCGTAAAAACTATTGCTTTATCTTTGTTAGATAAAAAGTTATTTGCGAAAAACAGTTTTGCCAAAAAAATACATTTTTTACATTTGATGACCTCGGTAGACTAAACTATTGACCTGAGCTCAAATCTGAGACACCTATGTCGATTGCATTTTTCAAGGGCTTTCGATTGCTTTTTTTCCGTTTGCTACTTACTATCATAGTTCCCGAGATACTTGGGGGTGTTCAAAGCAAAGTCTTGAAAACGTAAAAATCTGACCCTTGATGACCCTGGTGACCTGAATATTGACCTGAGAAAAAACAAATGAACGAAATACTTTCGAAAGAACTTGTCTCGAGCTATCTAACGTCGTTTTCCGCTTGTCGCTACGTTGCGTGGTTTTCGAGATCATAGGGGGGGGGGGCGAAATCCGCCCCCCCCCCCCCTCCCCCAGGGCGTGTTATTATCGGAGGCCCTCCGGGGCGCGTGTTAAGTCGCAACCCACAAGAGGCACATTTCATCCAGAGCAGGTCATAAGGGGAAATGTATACGTTTCACTCTAATTCATAGACTGGTTTAAAGCTTATCAAGTAGTTCACACTGTCGTAGGAATCGGAACAAATCATCAATTATTGTAACATCACTGTTACCAAGCAAGTTCTCCAAAGTTGGTGACACTCTCGCAATCCGACATACTGAGCTCAGTTCTCCTCTCGCTACTCGAAACAGTCGACATTCAAGTAGGATATGCTTGACACCTTGTTGGGATCTGCATGTGTCACAGATCGGCGCAGGTGTTCGGTCCATAAGGTACGAATGTGTTCATACGGTATGGCCCAGTTTCACTCTACACAAGGCCACTTCCTCTTTGCGGTTGTCACGCGCACTCGATACCCACGTTCCTACATTTGGTTTGATCAGTTTAAGGTGTGTGTGACGGTATTCTTGCTTTGCAAAATAGTCACGGATACATTGTTTCACATGTGGTACAAAATCTTGGTATCCCACAGTCACCCTGGTCACATTTGGTTTATCGTGCGCTTTCCTTGCCCAATAATCTGCTCGTACATTTCCGGCAATCCCACTGTGGCCTGGAATCCACACGAGAATACATTTAAATCCATCTTGGGTGTTTTTATGATTTAACTCTAGGATCTCTGTGAGTACCGGGTGCCCCTGGTCCTGCGTATGAAGGACTCTGACTGCTGACTGAGAGTCAGTGCAGATTAGGGCTCTGGTGATGTGGTTGCTGCGAACATATTTGACTGCCTCCCGTATCGCCACCAGTTCTGCAGTATAGATTGAGAGGCCATCCGATAATTTAAATGAGAAAAAGGCGTTATTAATAGTAAAGGCACATCCAACCGACATGTTCTGCTTAGAACCGTCGGTAAAGAGAATTCGGTAGCCGGAGTAGTCCGCAATCAAGTCCTGAAACTCTGTCCGTATGTCTGTCATGTTCATTTTTATTTTGTTGAGGGTCAGAAGCATGCGGGTTTCTACACTATGGATCGTCCACGGTGCTATGGTCCCTTCGGTTTTCGTGACATCTGCTGGGTGATGATAGTTTAATTCATTGAACAACTTTTCAGCCGGAATATCATTGGGAAGCCAGAGATCCTCTGAAGGTACCGATGAGACAGGTCACGGTACAGCTCCTCAGTTGCATCAAGATCCATCAGTTCATGACAAGGGTGTCTATCATCGCCAAACACCTTGAGGAAGAATCTCATCAGGAGTTCCCTTCGTCTCACATATAGTGGCGGCACATTTGTCTCAACCTGTAGCACTCTTACAGGCGAGGTTTGGATAGCACCAGTAGCAATCCTGAGGCCTGCATTTTGAATAGTTTCCAGAGACTCAATCCGTCTGTTCCCGGGTCCGTCAAGTATGCACGAGGCATATTCCAGTATGGGTCGTATCAGGGCCTTGTACATCCTCAGTAAAATTGTGCGATCAGCACCATAACTCTTACCAGAAACACATTTTAATATGGAGATCCTTTTTTGTGCTTTTGCTTTTGTATATTCAACATGCGAGTTGAGGTTTAACTTGGAGTCCATAATGACTCCAAGATATTTCACTTCGTCAACCAGAGGGATGGGTTCGTCACGGAGGTAGAGGTCAGGTATCATTGTTCGGTCGATACGTTTCAAGCTTCGCCTAAGCATAATAGTATTCGACTTCGCTGGCGAGAAAGTAAATCCATTATGCAATGCCCAGTCACCTATCGTGTCCAATGCTCGCTGTATTTTCCTGAATAAGATTGGTATACGCCTTCCTTGCGCCCAGATAGTAACGTCATCAGCATAAATGGCATAGGATACACTTTGAGCGATGACGTCAAACAAGGAATCGATTGCGATATTGAATAGTAGTGGCGAGATGACTCCACCTTGTACAACGCCATATTCTTGTCGAAACACATCTGATTCTACACCACACCACACTAGGACACTTCTGTTCCTTAGGTAGCCCTGGATAAAATGCATCATATGGCCCCGGAAGCCAATATGATCCATTATATGCAGAAGCATGGTTGGGGAGACCATATTGTAGGCAGATTTTATATCGAGAAAAACTCCTAATGCGTTAGAATGATAAAGAAAACCTTCCCGGATATGAGAGTCGATTCTGACCAGATGATCCACAGTGGACTTTCTAGATCGAAAAGCACATTGATATTTCGATAATAGCTCATCTATATTACTATTTGATATGCGTCTGTCTGTCTGTCTATCTGTCTGTCTATCTGTCTGTCTATCCGGCACCGCTCAGTTTATTCAGTTTAAAAGTCCCAGTTAATTCACGTGCTGAATTGGTGCGGATACCTCCATCCCGGAGATGCCAGCTAGCTATGCATAGGACATATGTGAGAGATGGGATAAGTTACCGACGCAACGGAGCTGGTGGGGCGGTAATCCCTTGACGGGTAATAGGTAATTAGGTACGACGGGTGTGCTACGGGTAGTAACCACCACTTGACCTGCATAGTGTATATCGTCCAGCGGAGCGGACGGGTTAGCTCTAGTATCTTTTTATGCACCAGTTCAGTCTCTTCCCAATCATTCTTTCCATTAATTTGCACAGGCATGACGTGAGTTGCATTGGTCGGTATGATGTCACCAGGTTGCAGTCCTTTCCTGGTTTAAGGACTGGGATAATGTATGAGTGTCGCCAGGGGTCGGGAAAGTATCATTATTCCATATATAGTTGTATAATTTCAGTAATTCTCGCAGTTGGGCACCATCTATGTGTCGAAGGAAATCATAGTGGACTTTGTCAGGTCCCACAGAAGTGGAGCCAGGTCGTTTAATTGCATCTGTCATCTCTTTCAGCGTAAATTTTGCATTATAATCCACCTGGTTGTCTGTTCCAAAATCTGGTAATGTCTCTGCGATCTCACGCTCCTTGTCTATACATGTTTCGTGATAATCAAAACCGTAGGTTTTGACAAAGTCAAATACCGGAGGTTTATACTGGGGCAGCCTATTTGTGTAGTGACTTTGTATGTATGTATGTTTGTTTGTCTGTCTGTCTGTCTGCCTGTCTGAGGCGTTTGGCCACAGCTCGCTGACGAAGAGGCACTGCAACACGCGCGTGGCACCGTCCGATGCGCCAGTTCGGCCCCCAGGTACCGGTGCCGGTGGCCGATCGATCGGTGCCACGTGGCACGTGGCACATGCCGCCAAGTGGGGCACTGCAAGATCCATTTGCCAACACGTGCCGCCCATACCGGTGGACGCAGGGCGACCAAACTCGGTGGGCGGGTAGTCCACATGAGTGCGGAAGATCCTTTGGGGTTGCCGACCCCGAGTGGGGCAAACGAAAGCCCCCAAGGGGGTAAACCTTTTATCGCGTGGGGTCCTCGCATTTCGGGAAATTTTGATGTAGCGACACCAAATTTGGTACACCGATAGAGCTCGGCGAGTGACCGATGATGGTACCGGTCGCCGCTCGATCGGTGCCACGTGGCACGTGCCACGTGCCGCCACGTGGCCATGACAAAATATGTTTGCCCAGCCCATACCAGTGGACACAGGGCGACCAAACTCGGTGGGCGGGTAGTCCACATGGGTGCCGAAAAACAAAATTGGCTATTTCCTTCGAGGGGGGCACGTTGCCCCCCTTAGGGGGGTCAACCTGTACGCATGCGGGGTCCTCGGATTTCGAGAAATTTTGATGTAGCGACACCAAATTTGGTACACCGATAGAGCTCGGCGAGTGACAGATGATGGTGCCGGTCGCCGCTCGATCGGAGCTACGTGGCACGTGCCACGTGCCGCCACGTGGCCATGGTAAAATATGCTTGCCCAGCCCATACCAGTGGACACAGGGCGACCAAACTCGGTGGGCGGGTAGTCCACATGGGTGCCGAAAAACGATACTGGCTGATTTCCTCGAGGAGGCACGTTGTTACCCCTAGGGGGGGGGGGGGGGTCAACCTGATATCCCAGGGGTCCTCTGATTCCGGATTTTGTTTTTGCGCTAGCCGCACCAAATTTGGTGCACCGATAGAGCTCGACGAGTGACAGATGATGGTGCCGGTCGCCGCTCGATCGGTGCTACGTGGCACGTGCTACGTGCCGCCACGTGGCCACTGCAAAATCTGCTTACCCAGCCGTGCCGCCCATACCAGTGGACTCAACGCGACCAAAATCGGTGGGCGACTAGTCCTCATGGGTGCGGGGTGACCTTGGAGGGTGGCAAAGGTGGCGCCCCCAAAGCACGTGCGGCAGACACGTGCAATTTTTTTTAATCGAGTTCCTCAATTTGGCCGGCCATTACTCGCGATTTATGACAGCTAGCCGCACCAAATTTGGTATGTGTGGGTATGTTGTGGTTAGGGCTATCTGCTGCTATTCTTTGTGTCACTGGGGTCCCGGGTTCGAATCCCATCGAGGGCATTTGCTTTTCCTATGCCTTTCTTGTCCAATTGTGTTTGTCGGCGCTCCTCGTGACGTTCCAACAAATGGCTACGGTTTTGCCCCGGACCCAAACCCGATCCACCGAAATGGGTCCGCACTAGTCAAAACCGTAGGTTTTGACGAAGTCAAATACCAGAGGTTTATACTGGGGCAGCAGCCTATTTGTGTATGGACTGTGTATGTTTGTCTGTCTGTTTGTTTGTCTGTCTGTCTGAGGCGTTTGGCCACAGCTCGCTGACGAAGAGGCACAGCAACACGCGCGTGGCACCGTCCGATGCGCCAGTTCGGCCCCCAGGTACCGGTGCCGGTGGCCGGTCGATTGGTGCCACGTGGCACGTGGTACGTGCCGCCCCGTGGGACATTGCAAAATCCATTTGCCCACACGTGCCGCCCACACGTGTGGACGCAGGGCGACCAAATTCGGTGGGCGGGTAGTCCACATGGGTGCGGAAAATCCTTTGCGGTTGCTGACCCCGAGGGGGGCAAACGAAAGCCCCCAGGGGTAAACCTTTTATCGCGTGGGGTCCTCGGATTTCGGGAAATTTTGATGTAGCGACACCAAATTTGGGTAACCGATAGAGCTCGGCGAGTGACAGTTGATGGTGCCGGTCGGTGCCACGTGGCACGTGCCACGTGCCGCCACGTGGCCATGCAAAATCTGCTTCCTCGTGAAATGATGGCTACGGTTTTGCCCCGGACCCAAACCCGATCCACCGAAATGGGTCCGCACTAGTCAAAACCGTAGGTTTTGACGAAGTCAAATACCAGAGGTTTATACTGGGGCAGCCTATTGGTGTAGTGACTTTGTATGTTTGTCTGTCTGTCTGTCTGTCTGTTTGTCTGTCTGAGGTGTTTGGCCACAGCTCGCTGACAAAGAGGCACAGCAACACGCGTGTGGCACCGTCCGATGCGCCAGTTCGGCCCCCAGGTGCCGGTGCCAGTGGCCGGTCGATGGGTGCCACGTGGCACGTGGTACGTGCCGCCCCGTGGGATATTGCAAAATCCATTTGCCCACACGTGCCGCCCACACGTGTGGACGCAGGGCGACCAAATTCGGTGGGCGGGTAGTCCACATGGGTGCGGAAAATCCTTTGCGGTTGCCGACCCCGAGGGGGGCAAACGAAAGCCCCCAGGGGGTAAACCTTTTATCGCGTGGGGGTCCTCGGATTTCGGGAAATTTTTATGTAGCGACACCAAATTTGGGTAACCGATAGAGCTCGGCGAGTGACAGTTGATGGTGCCGGTCGGTGCCACGTGGCACGTGCCACGTGCCGCCACGTGGCCATGCAAAATCTGCTTTCTCGTGAAATGATGGCTACGGTTTTGCCCCGGACCCAAACCCGATCCACCGAAATGGGTCCGCACTATTCAAAACCGTAGGTTTTGACAAAGTCAAATACCAGAGGTTTATACTGGGGCAGCCTATTGGTGTAGTGACTTTGTATGTCTGTTTGTATGTCTGTCTGTCTGTGGCGTTTGGCCACAGCTCGCTGACGAAGAGGCACAGCAACACGCGCGTGGCACCGTCCGATGCGCCAGTTCGGCCCCCAGGTGTCGGTGCCGGTGGCCGGTCGATTGGTGCCACGTGGCACGTGGTACGTGCCGCCACGTGGGACATTGCAAAATCCATTTGCCCACACGTGCCGCCCACACGTGTGGACGCAGGGCGACCAAATTCGGTGGGCGGGTAGTCCACATGGGTGCGGAAAATCCTTTGCGGTTGCCGACCCCGAGGGGGGCAAACAAAAGCCCCCAGGGGGTAAACCTTTTATCGCGTGGGGGTCCTCGGATTTCGGGAAATTTTTATGTAGCGACACCAAATTTGGGTAACCGATAGAGCTCGGCGAGTGACAGTTGATGGTGCCGGTCGGTACCACGTGGCACGTGCCACGTGCCGCCACGTGGCCATGCAAAATCTGCTTCCTCGTGAAATGATGGCTACGGTTTTGCCCCGGACCCAAACCCGATCCACCGAAATGGGTCCGCACTAGTCAAAACCGTAGGTTTTGACGAAGTCAAATACCAGAGGTTTATACTGGGGCAGCAGCCTATTTGTGTAGTGACTTTGTATGTTTGTTTGTCTGTCTGTCTGTTTGTTTGTCTGAGGCGTTTGGCCACAGCTCGCTGACGAAAAGGCACAGCGACACGCGCGTGGCACCGTTCGATGCGCCAGTTCGGCCCCCAGGTGTGGGTGCCAATCACAGGTCGATCGGTGCCACGTGGCACGTGGTACGTGCCGCCACGTGGGACATTGCAAAATCCATTTGCCCACACGTGCCGCCCACACGTGTGGACGCAGGGCGACCAAATTCGGTGGGCGGGTAGTCCACATGGGTGCGGAAAATCCTTTGCGGTTGCCGACCCCGAGGGGGGCAAACGAAAGCCCCAGGGGGGTCAACCTGTACGCACGCGGGGTCCTCGGATTTCGGGAAATTTTGATGCAGCGACACCAAATTTGGTACACCGATAGAGTTCGGCGAGTGACAGTTGATGGTGCCGGTCTCCGCTCGGTCGGTGCCACGTGGCACGTGCCACGTGCCGCCACGTGGCCATGCAAAATCTGCTTCCTCGTGAAATGATGGCTACGGTTTTGCCCCGGACCCAAACCCGATCCACCGAAATGGGTCCGCACTAGTCAAAACCGTAGGTTTTGACAAAGTCAAATACCGGAGGTTTATACTGGGGCAGCCTGTTGGTGTAGTGACTTTGTATGTATGTTTGTATGTATGTCTGTCTGTCTGTCTGTCTGAGGCGTTTGGTCACAGCTCGCTGACGAAAAGGCGCAGCGACACCCGCGTGCCACCGTCCGATGCGCCAGTTCGGCCCCCAGGTGTCGGTGCCGGTCAACGGTCGATCGGTGCCACGTGGCACGTGGCACGTGCCGCCACGTGGGCCATTGCAAAATCCATTTGCCAACACGTGCCGCCCATACCGGTGGACGCAGGGCGACCAAACTCGGTGGGCGGGTAGTCCACATGGGGGCGGAAAATCCTTTGGGGTTGCCGACCCCGAGGGGGGTAAACAAAAGCCCCCAGGGGGTAAACCTTTTATCGCGTGGGGTTCTCGGATTTCGGGAAATTTTGATGTAGCGACACCAAATTTGGTACACCGATAGAGCTCGGCAAGTGACAGATGATGGTGCCGGTCGCCGCTCGATCGGTGCCACGTGGCACGTGCCACGTGCCACCACGTGGCCATGACAAAATATGCTTGCCCAGCCCATACCAGTGGGCACAGGGCGACCAAACTCGGTGGGCGGGTAGTCCACATGGGTGCCGGAAAACAATATTGGCTGATTTTCTCGAGGGGGGCACGTTGCCCCCCTAGGGGCGGTAACCTGATATCCAAGGGGTCCTCTGATTCCGGATTTTTTTTTGCGCTAGCCGCACCAAATTTGGTACACCGATAGAGCTCGACGAGTGAAAGATGATGGTGCCGGTCGCCGCTCGATCGGTCCCACGTGGCACGTGCCACGTGCCGCCACGTGGCCATGGCAAAATCTGCTTGCCCAGCCCATACCAGTGGACACAGGGCGACCAAACTCGGTGGGCGGGTAGTCCACATGGGTGGCGAAAAATGATACGGGCTTATTTTCTCGATGGGGCACGCTGTCCCCCCTAGGGGGGTTAACCTGATATCGCAGGGGTCCTCTGAATGCGGGATTTTATTTTGCGCTAGCCGCACCAAATTTAATGCACCGATAGAGCTTGACGAGTGAAAGATGATGGTGCCGGTCGCCGCTCGATCGGTCCCACGTGGCACGTGCCACGTGCCGCCACGTGGCAACTGCAAAATCTGCTTACCCAGCCATACCAGTGGACTCAACGCGACCAAAATCGGTGGGCGAGTAGTCCTCATGGGTGCGGGATGACCTTGTAGGGTGGCAACGGTGGCGCTCCCAAAGCACGTGCGGCAGGCACGTGCAACTTCTTTAACGGGTTCCTCAATTCGGTCGGCCACTACTCGGGAGTTATGAGAGCTAGACGCACCAAATTTGGTATTTGTGTTTAGCTCGTGGTTAGGGCTATCTGCTGCTTTATGTGTCGCTGGAGTCCCGGGTTCGAATCCCATCAAGGGCATTTGCTTTTTCTTATCTTTTCTTGCCCAAATTTGTTTGTCGGCGCTCCTCGTGACGTTCCAACAAATGGCTACGGTTTTGCCCCGGACCCAAACCCGATCACAAAGATGGGTCCGCACTAGTCAAAACCGTAGGTTTTGACGAAGTCAAATACCAGAGGTTTATACTGGGGCAGCCTATTGGTGTAGTGACTTTGTATGTTTGTCTGTTTGTTTGTCTGTCTGTCTGAGGTGTTTGGCCACAGCTCGCTGACGAAAAGGCACAGCAACACGCGCGTGGCACCGTCCGATGCGCCAGTTCGGTCCACAGGTGCCAGTGCCGGTGGCCGGTCGATCGGTGCCACGTGGCACGTGGTACGTGCCGCCCCGTGGGACATTGCAAAATCCATTTGCCCACACGTGCCGCCCACACGTGTGGACGCAGGGCGACCAAATTCGGTGGGCGGGTAGTCCACATGGGTGCGGAAAATCCTTTGCGGTTGCCGACCCCGAGGGGGGCAAACGAAAGCCCCCAGGGGGTAAACCTTTTATCGCGTGGGGTCCTCGGATTTCGGGAAATTTTGATGTAGCGACACCAAATTTGGTACACCGATAGAGCTCGGCGAGTGACAGATGATGGTGCCGGTCGCCGCTCGGTCGGTGCCACGTGGCACGTGCCACGTGCCGCCACGTGGGCTTATCAAAACCGTAGTATATGGCTACGGTTTTGCCCCGGACCCAAACCCGATCCACCGAAATGGGTCCGCACTAGTCAAAACCGTATGTTTTGACAAAGTCAAATACCAGAGGCTTATACTGGGGCAGCCTATTTGTGTAGTGACTTTTTATGTTTGTCTGTCTGTCTGTTTGTCTGTCTGAGGCGTTTGGCCACAGCTCGCTGACGAAGAGGCACAGCAACACGCGCGTGGCACCGTCCGATGCGCCAGTTCGGCCCCCAGGTGCCAGTGCCGGTGGCCGGTCGATTGGTGCCACGTGGCACGTGGTACGTGCCGCCACGTGGGACATTGCAAAATCCATTTGCCCACACGTGCCGCCCACACGTGTGGACGCAGGGCGACCAAATTCGGTGGGCGGGTAGTCCACATGGGTGCGGAAAATCCTTTGCGGTTGCCGACTCCGAGGGGGGCAAACGAAAGCCCCCAGGGGGGTAAACCTTTTATGGCGTGGGGTCCTCGGATTTCGGGAAATTTTGATGTAGCGACACCAAATTTGGTACACCGATAGAGTTCGGCGAGTGACAGATGATGGTGCCGGTCGCCGCTCGATCGGTGCCACGTGGCACGTGCCGCCACGTGGCCATGCAAAATCTGCTTCCTCGTGAAATGATGGCTACGGTTTTGCCCCGGACCCAAACCCGATCCACCGAAATGGGTCCGCACTAGTCAAAACCGTAGGTTTTGACGAAGTCAAATACCAGAGGTTTATACTGGGGCAGCAGCCTATTTGTGTAGTGATTTGTATGTCTGTCTGTTTGTTTGTTTGTCTGAGGCGTTTGGCCACAGCTCGCTGACGAAGAGGCACAGCAACACGCGCGTGGCACCGTTCGATGCGCCAGTTCGGCCCCCAGGTGCCGGTGCCGGTCACCGGTCGATCGGTGCCACGTGGCACGTGGCAAGTGCCGCCACGTGGGACATTACAAAATCCATTTGCCCACACGTGCCGCCCACACGTGTGGACGCAGGGCGACCAAACTCGGTGGGTGGGTAGTCCATATGGGTGCGGAACATCCTGTAGGGTTGCCGACCCCGAGAGGGGTAAACAAAAGCCCCCAGGGGGGTAAACCTTTTATCGCGTGGGGTCCTCGGATTTCGGGAAAATATGGTGTAGCGACACCAAATTTGGGTAACCGATAGAGCTCGGCGAGTGACAGATGATGGTGCCGGTCTCCGCTCGGTCGGTGCCACGTGGCACGTGCCACGTACCGCCACGTGGCCATGCAAAATCTGCTTCCTCGTGAAATGATGGCTACGGTTTTGCCCCGGACCCAAACCCGATCACAAAGATGGGTCCGCACTAGTTAAAGTGCGAACTTAGGTCCGCAAAGAACTTCCAAAGAAGTTTGCCACGTCAGATGGGTCATCGATACTTTCGTTGTTATGTAGAAGGGAAGGGTTTCGTGGTTCTAATTTTAGTGGATAGTTTTCTCAAAATTCCCCACAGTTGACTGATTGGTGTTCTGTGGTTAACAATTGAGAGTAATTCACGCCATGAATTCAACTGTGCTTATCTAAGAGTTTGCCGAGTCTTTGCCTGTACTCTCCTGCATTCGATGCGTAGGAACTCTGAATTTGGGTCTCTCCTCATTCTGTTCTGTGCCCTTCGCCGATTTATAATTGCCTCTCTACATTCGTTTGTCCACCATGGGCACTGATACTTCGAGTTTCCGTTTCTTGCTGGGATGTACGTATGAGCTGTGTTAATAATTGTTTGAGTTATTATGTTGCAGTTATTCCCTCCCCGAGCAGTATCAAATTGGACATCACAATTCATTCGAAATTCCGTCCAATTTGCTTCCTTGACATTCCATCCCGCAAACATGGCTGGTAGCCGGCGGGAACAGATGCGAACATGGTTGGCAGCGCGGGAACAGAACAGCGGACATACGATATTGTAAATGGATAGGGAAATGATCGCTGGAATGCAGATCCTTGTCAGTATCCCACGCCATGAGGTGTGCTATATCACTTGATACCAGGGTCAGATCAATATGCGAGACGTCTCCAGTTGATTCGTCCAATCTTGTAGGTTGTCCGTCATTTAAGATGTGTATGTCATAGTGGTTAACCCGGCAGTCACTGTGGTATATTCTGTAACACGACTCACTGGGGGGGGGGGGGGGGGGGGGGGGGTAGCGGTTAGCCCCCCTGGTATCTTCAGAACCAATGATCGCAGCGGGACGCGCAAGGCGGCATTCGAAAGCGCTCAATGAGATAATCCTAACGCACACTTCAAAATGTAAAATTAAGGTCACATGTCAGGTGACCTTAATTCAAGTCAAACGTCAAAATCGAGGTATTTGAGTTTATGGACAATACTTGCCATCCATGGCCTTCGATTGCGCCTATAATCACCCAAAGTGCTGTCAAGGGTATGATACATATCCCACATGAGGTAAAGTGAGATTGCAAGAAAAGATCAAGGATCAAGGTCAGGTCACAAAGGTCACTACACACAAAATATCTACAAAAGTCATGCAGCACATGTTTTATGGATGCTTTTACGCGTATAATTCGATAGTGATAGTCATTTTACCACCTGACTTGATTTACGTACGTGAAGTTAGTGTCAAGTTTAGGTCAAGTTCAGGTCACTGAAGGTAAAAATTTGAAATTGATAAATCGAAATGAAAAAGCATGTTTCTATATCAGTTGTATCTCAAAAAATACAGTGCTGGCATTTATTTGTCTGTATCTGGTCAATAAAAGCCAAAAAATGTAATTTCAAAATATGTCGTCATGATTTACCCATACTTTATATGCCAATGTCAGTCAAAAAAAATATCATTTTGAAATTTGGTATGGTAGTTGCCCATATGTCGGTTATCTGACATATATTCCGTTTTGTTATATCCTTGAAAAATTTGATTTTGTTTGCATTTTTCACAAAAAAATGAAATTTTTGGGGTAAAAACCCAAAAGTTTCGAAAATTTCGAGATAGCTGGTTTTGTAGCCTTGCTATTTTCAACCTTTAGCTTTTTTCGATTGCATTTTGCTTCAAATGCAGCATTTGTACGGCCTGGCAAAGTTTAGCTGATTTTGGTGTCAAAGTCGTGTGTAGTGACGTCACTAAATTCACTATATCTCGAAAAATTGCTGACGAAATTGCTTCATTTTTTCTCAAAAGGTGTAAAAATGATGCCCCGAAAGGTACTGAAAGTTTGGCGTCCATATAGTTGTTGAGATATTCCTAATATTTATAAGGGGGGGGGCTAAAAAAGCCCCCCCCCCCTCCAGTGACTCGCGGGTTAATAATATTCATCCATGTACTTCCTTTTGGATCACACTGACTAGACCCTCACATGTAATGTTTACTATTCGCATCTGTACAGATAACATAAGGTTTTGGCAGCTGGGTAATCAGCTGTGCTAGATCCTGTTCGAGTCCGTAGTAGCCGCCAGCTCCACACGCGTCGGCGACTCAGAGAAGACTGTATTTCTCTCCGCAGGCGCACTGCCACCTAGCGGAGGACTCGGCTAACCGATCAGACTCACACACCCCCCCACCAGTCAACCGGCGGGTGACGTGCATAAACATAAGGTCAAAATAAAACACCAACGAGAAAAGAAGACCGTACGGTGCGATTACTGTTACATCAGCTCGATAAGGCGCTCTGGCTGGCGGCGGGGTCGCTCAGAGCGCCGTGGTGCTTCGAGTGGCGGGCCGGCCACCGGAGCCGCCGGCAGCGGCTGCAGCGGCGGCGGCTGCAGTGGCGGCGGCGGAGGCGGCTGCACCGGCCCGGCATCAGAGGCGGTGGGCGGCGGCGGCCCGGGCAGGGGAGGCCTTGGCAGGGGTGCCCGGGCAGGGGCACGGTGACAGCAGTGTCCGGGTGGGCGTGGGCGTATCGTTGGCGGAGGTGGGCGCCTGTTGCGGGTGAGGACACGGCCGCTGGGCAGGCGGATGAAGTAACGCCGATGCGGGCCGACGTTCGGTGATTACGCCCGTGACGGTCCCAGGTGCCGGTCGCCGGATCCTGCAAGGCGACTTGCGATCCGATGTGGAGAGCAGGCAGGTCACGGGCGTGCTGGTTGTAGGCCGTCCGGGTGCGTTCCTGGCGTGCGGCAGCGGCGCGCTCGGCATCGTCGGCTGCCCGCTGCCACTGGGGGGCAAACGAGCGCCGGTGGGCGGGTAGCATGTCTCTTGCCGGTGAGTTGAGAAGGATTTGGGCAGGCGACCTGCCGTCGGGGCCAGGCGTGTTTCGGTGCTGCAGTATTCCCCGCGCCCAGCTGTCGCTGTTCATGTGTCCGTCACGCCAGCAGCGGCGGATGAGTTTGGCGGCAACTTGACGGCGGCTTCGGCTCGGCCGTTGGACTGGGCGTAGTGAGGAGAAGAGGTGCGGTGTAGCACGGCCCAGTTTTTCAGGAAGGCCTGGAAGGCGGCTGAGGTGAACTGGGGACCATTGTCGGACCAGAGGACTTCTGGGGCTCCGGCCAGGCAGAAGATGCCACGGAGTTCCCTGATGAGCGTCGAGGCACTGGCGTGTCGGCCGACCGGGCAGACTGTGAGCCACCCGGAGAGAGGGTCGACCGCCACCAGGAAGTATTGGCCGGCGTGTTGACAGAAGTCGGCGCAGAGGTGTTGGAATGGGCGGCTGGCCTGCTCGTGCGTGCGCAGCGTCTCTTTAGGCAGCGATGGCAGTTCCCTCTGGCAGGGCTGGCAGGCCTTGGTGATGTTCTCGATATCGTTGTTCATGTTGGGCCAGAAGACAATCTGGCGGGCTCGACTCTTCGTCTTTTCTTTTCCCTGATGGCTGGCGTGCAGCTCGGCGAGGACGGCTGCGCGCATCGGGCGGGGAATGACGAGCCGGCAACCACACACGACCAGTCCGTCATCGACAGCGAGGCGGTCGGTGGACCGGCCAATATGGCCGCAGGAGCGCGGGAAGGTCGGCCTTCTGGGACGGGAAGCCGTCCATCACGGTCTGAAGAAGGATCTGCGCCTCCTCGTCCCGGTCTGCCGCTCGCCGTACCTCATCCAGCCTGAGGTCGGTGCAGAGTTCGCTCGCCTCGCCTGTGATGATTGCGGCGACGGTTGTGGCCGATCTGTCCTCGGCCAGCTCGTCCTCTGTCGGCGGGTCCACCGGTGACCTTGAGAGGGCGTCGGCTGCCAGATGGTCCGTGCCGCGCTGCCACCGAGCAGTGAATGTCATCACCAGCAGTTTCTGCCGCAGGCGCTGGAGGCGCGGGTTTTCAATCTCATCCAGGTTCTTGGAGTTGAGGATTGGCACCAGAGGGCGGTGGTCGGTCAGCACGTCGAACTCGGGGAGCCCACTGAGGAAGAGGCGGCACTTGTGACACCCCCACGCCACCGCCAGCAGCTCCAGCTCGATGGTGGCGTAACGGCTCTCTGCGTCTGTCAGGAACCGGGAGCCGGCCTGGACTGTACGCCATGTGCCATCCAGCTGCTTCTGCTGAAGCAGGAACCCGAGCCCCTTCAGACGGCTCGCGTCGGTCGACAGCAGAGTGGGCCGCGTTTGGTCGAAAAAGGCGAGCGTGCGCACCGATGATAGCGCCGCCCGCGCCTTTTCGAACGCCACCTGGTGACAACTGTCCCAACCGAAGGTTCGTTTGGTGCTCAACAGGTGACGCAGCGGTTCCAGGTGCTCCGCAGTCTCCTCTGAGAACGGGGCCACCTGGTTGACGAGGCCGAAGAAGCCGCGGAGTTCGGTCAGCGTCTGAGGTGTTGGGAACGCTGCGATTGCGTTAGTGAGCGTTGGGTCGGGCAGATATCCGTCTTCTGCCACGATAAAGCCGGCGAACTTGACTTTCTTCCGCTGGTGTTGCGTCTTCGCCGGGTTTAGCGCCACCCCGCGATCCCGGCATCGAGCCAGGAACTCGCGGACCCGGGCGACGTGTGCGGACTTCGTCTTGCTGTAGATGATGACGTCATCAACGACGCGCTGAACACCGTCCATGTCGATGAAGCACTCATCCATCCGCCTGTTGTAATGTTCGCTGATGGACGAGACGCCGTACGGCGCACGGAGGTACTGATACCTCCCGAAGGGTGTGATGAAGGTCGTCAGATGGCGGGAAGACTCATCCAGAGGGCACTGGTGGTAGCCCTTGGCGGCGTCAAAAACGCTAAACCACTGGGCCTCGGATGCCACGATTGACGCGACGCACTCAGCTGGCGTGCTGGACTGGTACAGCTCCCGTTTCACGGACTGGTTGAGCTTGGATAAATCCACGCACAGACGGATGCCACCGGTTTTCTTGGGTGCCACCACGATTGGGGCGCACCAGTCGGTCGGCTCGACCACTGAGGTGATGATGCCGTCCTGCTCCAGCTTGTCCAACTCCTGACGGAGTGGCTCACGGAGGGATAGCGGAATGCGTCGCGGTGCGCGCACCGCGAATGGAGTGGCGTTCTCTCGAAGGTGGATCTTGAAGTTTTCCCCCGGCATCGCCCGGACGACACCGTCCAGCACGTCTGGAAACTCGTTGAGCGGGCTCTCGACCGAGGCTTTATGTCCGGTGGTGGTTGGTGGCGCTGTAGTCTGCCGAACAGTGGCAGGGGGCAGCACATGTGTCGTCGACGCGGCCGGCAGCGACGGCGGCGGTGGCGGCGTCGGCGGTGACGTCGGCGCCAGCTGGCCGCGGCCAGGCTCGGCGGCGGCGGCGGCGGCGGCGGCGGTTATGGAAGCGCTGCCGGACACTGGAGCCGACGTGTCCGTCGCTGGTCTGGACTTCGCCCATCGCATTGGAGAGATGAACGACAATCTCCAGCCACCGACGACCCACCCTCGCGCCGTTGACGGACACACGGCCCGTTCTCGTGGCAGTCTGCCAATTCATCTCCGCCTGGGTGACGTCACAGTCTCCGACACGGTGCACATCATTCCAGGGGTGCCCTGCCTCCTGCTCTCATGGAAAACCGCTCGGGCCCTCCGTCTGGTACCGACCGACTATCCACAGCAGATCGCCACCGTGGTTCTCCCAGCCACGCCGCCGCCCGCACGGCGCCGCCGCCGCGCGCCCGAGTCTCCCCCGCGCGGTCTCCGATGTCAGCCGACACTCGATCATCGCGCCGCCCCGCCACGGGCGATAACCGCCGAATCAGGGCGATAACCGCCGAAAGATAACCGCCGAAAGTTCATCTCTCCAATGCGATGGGCGAAGTCCAGACCAGCGACGGACACGTCGGCTCCAGTGTCCGGCAGCGCTTCCATCACCGCTGTCCGCAGCCCAGTCACGGACACTCGAACTGTCGGTGCCGATCCACGGGAGGTCGTTGCCAGGGTAACGGCGGAGGCCGACGACTCGTGGGGTGGGCGAGGGCTGCGACACAATCTGGAGATGTGGCCGTGCCGACCGCAGTTGTAGCATGAACGTCGGCTGCCGGGCAGCGGGCCGAGCGGCTGTGGCGGTTGCCGCAGTTACGGCAGGCGGCGGGCAGCGCTGGGGCGACGCCCGTCTGCGGTGCACCGGCCCCCGACAGGCGTCGGGGAGGGGTGGGGCTGCGCGACTGAAATCTGACGCCGCGGCTGCTCTGGGCCCGGCGGTGGGCGCCGCCGCGGTTGGGCTGCGTGATACAGGCGGAGATGGCGTCCGCGTTGCCGCCGGTGATGGTTGTGACGTCACGGGCGGCAGCCTCTTCTGAGCGGCAAATCTGGGTGGCCTGTTGCAGCGACAGGAGTTGTACCGCGCACGGACGCTTAATCGTTGCGGGGTCACGCAGACCAACCACAATCCGGTCACGGATGAGAGAGTCTCTGCAGGTATCGCAGAATCCGCAGTCCCTGCTCAAGTCGCGCAAGCGCGTGGCGAAGTCGTCAAATGATTCGCCGTCGAGTTGTTCACACATGTTGAACGTCCGACGCTGGATGACTTCGTTTACCTGGCCGCGGGCGTAGCATTCCAGGTGCATAAGGACAGCGGACAGGTCATTCCGCTGCACCTCTGGCGTATCAAAGTTCGCCACGATCGTCATTGCCTCATCCGAGAGGCAAGTTCGGAGGATCGCCATCTGTAGGGCTGGTGGCTTGCTAGCCAGTCCAGCCAACATGGCGTAATCGTCCCACCGCTGACGCCACAGCCGGTACGAAGCACCGCGGTCACTAGTCACTTCCAGTCGGTGGGGTTTAGCGTCTCTCGCCATCGCAGCGGACGCAACACTCGGCGCCGGTATCGCTACCGGCTGCACGAGTTCGTCGTCGTCACTGGGTAGTTGCACTGAGGCGGGGTCGATCCCCTCGGACCCTGCCGGCTGCGCCATGTTCGAGTCCGTAGTAGCCGCCAGCTCCACACGCGTCGGCGACTCAGAGAAGACTGTATTTCTCCCGCAGGCGCACTGCCACCTAGCGGAGGACTCGGCTAACCGATCAGACTCACACAGATCCTGGAATGAAAAATTGTCTGTAGGAGGTAGGTACAAAGAACATAATGTGATTCTCCGGTTCTGAACTCTGATCGAGCATGCCAGTGCCTGCAAAGGAGTTTGTATAGATAGTCTGCGCTGTGGTAGGTTATTTGCTATACAGATGGATGCTCCGCCTCTCCTATCTCCTTGAATAGCATATACATTGTATAATGTAAAGCGGGGTAATTGAATGTGTATCATTGAATGCATGTATTGAATGAATGAACATTGAATGTATCATTGTATGAATGTGTATCAAAATGAATGTGAATCTGAATCTGAATGTGTACACATGAATCTGAATGTGTATCATTTGTGATGAAATGAGTTTCCTTAAGGCATATCACCTGAAATGAATCATTGGTGAACCATATGTTTGGCTTCAGCCCACTTTCCTATCAATCCTCTGGCATTTCATTGCAATACCTTCAGCATTGCTTTACATTAGGTAGCATGCATGATCTCTAGTGTTTTTGTTTTGTTTTGTGTTTTGGTTGTGGTTTTTTGTTTTGTTTTGTTTAGTGTTTTTGTGTTTTTTTTTGTTGTGTTTAGTGTTTTGTTTTTGTGTTTTGTGGTTTTTTGTTTTGTTTTAGTGTTTTTTTTGTGTGTTTAGTGTTTTTTTGTTTTGTTTTGTGGTTGTGATTTTTGTTTTGTTTTGTGTTTTTTCCTTCTTTTTATGGGCCATAATCTTGCCCGCGAACAGACAGGTAGGCAAAACAAATACAAAGGTACTCCTGGTTGCACTACACAATGCACTGCACTCACTACGCTACGCACTACGCAGTGCACTACGCACTACGCAGATTACGCAGTGCACTCGCAGTGCACTCACAGTACACAATGCACTCACTGTACACAATGCACTCACAGTATGCAACACACCCACAGTATGCAACACACTCAAACCGTATAATGTACTCACACTACACAATATACTCACACTACACAAGGAAGTCACACTACACAACACACTTGGTGTCTCATGTCCACGTAGTGAGGTCGCCCCAAAGGCTTCACATAGGGTCGAAGGCCATCCTAGTTAGGCTTGGCATTCGCTTTCCCTGGCCTTTGTAAGGTCTACTTTGACGTCGAAGGCCAATCTGTGGCGAAGGGGATATGTCTGGATCACATTGCCCTGGTGTTTTTCCTTTGCTGTGCCCTCCCTGCTGTCTCTTTCTGACATCTGTCACACTCCTCTTGGAGGTGCTTTGAGCTGCCTCGGGACCAGCTCCCTGTGGGTAACTGGTCTGGGTAGCTACTGTCGCGTCCATCACTGAAAGGGAAGAGTCATCCATACCCTGTTCTACATCGGAGGAGGCCTGCTGTGTGGTATCGAGCTGAGACTCGTGCACCGCCACCCCTTCCTGCTCCCGACTTTCCGTAGTCTGCTGTGTGTCATACCATCCACTCTTTCCCTATCCTGGCCCCGAACTTCTACCTCTTTCACCAGGTTTCAGCTTGAGTCCTCGTGTTCTGTTGTAGCAGCTTATCTCATAATACAATCATTTTGTCCATCTTTCGTTCCATGTTTTCAACCCTGTTTCGAAGTGTGGTTTCCTGGTCTCATCATCTGGCTAGTGCTCTCGCTCGGTGCTTGTGCCACAGTGGCATAGGAACGGAGGGTCGGGGTCTGGTGTTTTTTTCTCATGTACACGACGAGCGTGTGCGTATGAAATGTCTTTGTTGACTTTGATTTCGCATATTTCCCTCTCCCTTTTCCAGACTGAGCATTCTCTTGATAGACAAACATGCCCACTCTGTCCACAGTTGATGCATTTCTGTTCACAGGTACCCTCATGTTTCTTTTCTCCACAGGTGAGACACACTGCATCAATCCTGCATCTGACCTGGACGTGTCCATACCTCCCACAGTTATGACAAATCAGGGGGTTTGGGATGTGTTTCCTGATGTTGTATATGACGTAATCAAATGCCAGTCTGAATGGACATGAGGGTTGTCAAAGGTGAGAAGTATGGTGGCGGTCTTTTCTGTGTGGTCGCCTACCTTTCTCGTGAATCTCCGAGCGGAGACCACTCCGAACTCTGCAAACCAACCCACGATTTCCTCATCTGAGAGGACCATTAAATCATATGCGTGGATGCGTGGAAGTCCCCTTGATTTGGTTTAGCCTTTGATCTCTCTCCACCTCACACTCCTCATCACCAAACATCTGAGCCTTCATTTTTTTGTTTCTGCTTGTATGTTGTCCTTGGTTTTTACAAGCAGCTGTTGTTCTCTGAGCTGGGGCTGCCGACTGAGGCTGGAGAATTTCCGGACCAGGAGTCGGCCGGCCGGCGGCGGAGTGGCCGGGCTCTCCGGACCCGTAGTCTACCAGCATTCTGAAAATTGGCCTTATCCACCTTTTCCTTCCCGCCAAGGATCCCTCTAATGCATAGCTGGACCCAGGGCCATCCCTTTTCCTTAATGGGCTTGCCCGATCGGAGTTTGATATTCAGGTATGTGCCAGTATCCTCCCCCTCTTCCCAGAAGTTTTCTGTCATCTCCTCTGCTCTCACCCGTTTAAAGGCCCGGGAAGGCCCCATCTCTCACATCCCACTCCCACGCCTAATAACCAAGTACAAACGTATCAAATAACAGAAAGACAAAAGTGACCCACCACGTGGCACGTTCCAAGTATCACTCTCTAAATCAAACTAAAGTTAGTTTTATCTGGAGATGAACTTAACCCATGATCAGAAAACAAAACAGGAAACAAAACTGAAAGTCCACTTGAACTCCTTATTCTTGCCCTTCCTTGTTCGTCCCGCAGCGTCCCAACACGTGTTGTCTCTTCGGCGTCACGTGTTGTCTCTTCTGCGTCGGAAACTCGAATGCCTGTGACCTGACCAGGCCTTTTTCTTCTGCTGTTGTCTTACTCTGACCGTGATTCCTGCCCTGCAGCTATTGTTCTCGGAGCTGGGGCTGCCGACTGAGCCTGGAGAATTGCCGGACCAGGGGCCGGCCGGCCGGCGGCGGAGTGGCCGGGGTCTCCGGACCCGCCGCGGCCGCCCCCTGCCCACCAACAGAGAGGCCCTTCTGCCGATCCGGCACCTGCACCCCGTCATCGACGTCATCATCGGGTGGAGGAAGCTGACGCACGTCATCACCATGGTGTGTATCGTCACCCCTGCACTGACGCACGTCATCACCATGGTATCGTCACCGCTACACTGACGCACGTCATCACCATGGTATCGCCACCGCTACACTGACGCACGTCATCACCATGGTATCGTCACCGCTACACTGACGCACGTCATCACCATGGTATCGTCACCGCTACACTGACGCACGTCATCACCATGGTATCGTCACCCCTACACTGACGCACGTAATCACCATGGTATCGTCACCGCTACACTGACGCACGTCATCACCATGGTATCATCTCCGCTACACTGACGCACGTCATCACCATGGTATCGTCACCGCTACACTGACGCACGTCATCACCATGGTATCGTCACCCCTACACTGACGCACGTCATCACCATGGTATCGTCACCCCTGCACTGACGCACGTCATCACCATGGTATCGTCACCGCTACACTGACGCACGTCATCACCATGGTATCGTCACCCCTACACTGACGCACGTCATCACCATGGTATCGTCACCGCTACACTGACGCACGTCATCACCATGGTATCGTCACCGCTACACTGACGCACGTCATCACCATGGTATCGTCACCGCTACACTGACGCACGTCATCACCATGATATCGTCACCGCTACACTGACGCACGTCATCACCATGGTATCGTCACCGCTACACTGACGTACGTCATCACCATGGTATCGTCACCGCTACACTGACGCACGTCATCACCATGGTATCGTCACCGCTACACTGACGCACGTCATCACCATGGTATCGTCACCCCTACACTGACGCACGTCATCACCATGGTATCGTCACCGCTACACTGACGCACGTCATCACCATGGTATCGTCACCGCTACACTGACGCACGTCATCACCATGGTATCGTCACCGCTACACTGACGCACGTCATCACCATGGTATCGTCACCCCTGCACTGACGCACGTCATCACCATGGTATCGTCACCGCTACACTGACGTACGTCATCACCATGGTATCGTCACCGCTACACTGACGCACGTCATCACTGATCACCATGGCACGCTGTCAGCATATACATAATGGCAACACAATCATCAAACGTGTCATCATTAGATTCTATTGAATTTAATAAACTACTATTTACTAAATAGCATGTTTGGTTACTTGTTACACGCACTACTTGTGCAGGCTCGAGCTAACAAGTCCGTTTAACCCGCGCACTACAGGGGGTTGATTTCCGCCCCCCCCCCCCCCCCTTCATGATTTCTCAGATAGCGAAAAAAACGCCGGCGCGCAGCGCCGCCGGCTTTTGGCACACCTGTTAGGACATCAATTGCACACACTTTGGGAAAAAAAATGATCTCGGGTCATATCAGGTCAGGTCACCAGACCAGGTCAAGTGACTCCATCTTCAAAATCGTTTACAGTTGTGCGAAAGCCAGAGTTTCTCACCGATCAGTTTGAAACTTACAAGGTGTCGTGAGGGCATAAGTACTTACAATTCGTATTTCTCGGAATTTTGATATCGGTGACCTAAGGTCAGGTCAATTTCGTGACCTCCCCATAATAAGTCAATGTGGAAATATTCAAATGCTACCTATTTCAAGGATATGCATGCTATTCGTCCAATTACTTCTGGATCATGTTATTATAGGATGTTCTTGATAATCCAAGTGTAAGTTTTATTCAGTGACCCCTATGGGGTCATTTGAGGCCATCCGAGTTCACCACCACTTGTTTGTCAATAACTCGCGACATAATGCAGATAGAGAAGTAAAACCGACAGAAATGTGTTGTTCTCGTCGAGACACCTCTCCCTATATGCAACATGACCTACTTGGGTCTTGACCTCAGGTCAAGGTCACGTGACCTGTGGGCACATTTTTTAAGTTGACCTAACAAGAACACCATGTATATCAATCGGAGCGCCTTGACGAGACAAACACAATGGTGTAAACCGTTTTCCGTCAGCTTTATTAGGTTACAAGTTATTATCGAAAAACAGTTTGGCAAAAAAAAACAGCATTTTCCCCCTGTTTTACCTCTGGAGCCTCAAGTATTGACCTGATATCAAATTTGAGGATACTTAATCGATTGCAAATTGCATGGCTGACGATCGCTTTTTGCTGTTT